>CM032632.1:13290072-13372548 GCA_019097785.1 Fraxinus excelsior
ATCAAAGAGGCTGTTGAACCCATGGAAAGATCTCCTGTGTGAAAAAACTCATTGAATCTGGGAAAAGTGTATGTTTTTTTTTTACCAATCCCTTATCCTCTCTCCCGTGTATACTTTTTTTGGGCAGATATTGAGTGGATTTGTTGAAAATTGTGTTATGTAAGGTGTTTTGTTGCATCCTTTACCATCTATTTGATCTGAACTGTGTGAAATTTGATATGTGATTTAGATTAGCATTTGGAATTTAGGTTTGGTGAGGCTGTGGTTGGGTTGCCTGGTAGATGTGATATTGGGGCTCGCCTAGTTGATATTTTTCTCCGTGGGCTTCAAGCTCTTGGTGCTGTAGTTGAAGTGAGGTTAGTGATACTCATTTTATATGTAAAACATTCAACAGACACGAACTTCTATATTGGATGCTCCAGAACTAAATGGTTTGATTGAAGCTAAGGGGAGGTGTGATTTAATTGATTTTTCTTTTGTTGTTGGTTAAGAGTGGATGAAGCTGCAAGTGGAGGAGATTGAGCTTGAGGAGAAGAAGTATGACGTGATGCGAGCTCAAACCAAGTTGGTTTTGAATGTTCTGAGGGCGACAAATCGCTGAGGTTGTTGACAGGTGCATGGGGTAAGTTCTTGTTAATTGTTTGCTAGCTGGACAACTTGCCTGATCCCTATTTCTGCTTCAACTCTGTGTTTGAATAAAAATTCGGCCAGGTCTGTGTTTGCTTCAGTTGTGTTGTTCATCTTTTTGGCAATTTTTCTGTTTAAAATTTTAGAAGATAATGCTTTAAATTTTGCTTTGGATACTTTTCTATTCTCTTGCCTAACATATTTGCAATTAAAGGCGTGGTACTGCAATTGAGGTCCTCATTTCAGAGAAGCAGCTGTTGTTGTCATTGCTAGAGCTAAACTGAAAGATCTGCAGGTTTGTGCAAATGAATGCATTCTAGGTTATGTCAATTATGTTAATTTTGTTGATTTATATTATTGTGGTTTATGGTTTTCACATTCTGATGACTACTGTTAATATTTTTGCGTGCTTTAGTATAAATTCTATTACTTCCTCCATATTCTTTGCCTCACAGATATTCACATGGTTCTCAAAAGTTGCAATTACTAACAAATAATAATACGCCTCATGTTTTCCTAAAAAGTTCTTTTACCTTGTCATGTTCTGTAATTTTAATTCACTTAAAGTTTTATCTCCTGGGTCACTTGTGACATTGATGTATATACTTAATTAATCCAAGAGTGGGCTGGTCATAGACGATTTATTAGAATTGTGCTCAACACCAAAGCTGTTGTTTGACAACTTGGCAATCTAGTATACCAGTTTCTTTTTCTCCTCCTTTGCTCTATGACTTGTAGCATGTCAATTTACTTAATAACTTCAAAGGTAATGGTGTGTTTGAAAACTTTGAACTTTAAAATTTAAAATGGGTTTAAGCAATCGTCCATGGTCAAGGTAAATATTTGTAAATCAAATAGCACCAACTTTTCAAGCAGTTCCTTTTAAATAAAATGAGGTGGACTAACAATAATGTGCCTCTAGATTTAAATGAGAATGCCGTAGACATAAAATACTCTACTCAAGGTAACTACTCCATGATAGTTATCTTTTAGTCATAAATCATATAATTTTGTGGTGCTGAGTACCACTTTCTGTTTTTTAATAATCTGTTTGAAATTGTATCATTGGAGTAAATGATATAAAAAAGTATAACGACTTGGCAGATAAAGATTTAGTAGAAGGTCATTGTTCCTATTTAAAGGGGTTAGATGGCAGTATATGTGTTAAGTTGCATGTATGGAAAAGTCTTGAAATAAATTAACAATAATAGTAGTATGTGTTAAGTTGCATGTATTTGCATAACAGCTGATGATGTTATATCTGTTTCAATTCCAGCATGGAACCACAATAAGGTGATGGTGTAACCTGGTGAAGAAAATAATGGAGGACTTCAAGAATCAAGTGTTTACATAAATGGTATGACCTAGTGACTTCAAGAAGAGGAGGTGTCTTCAATAGTTGGACAAATTATTCTTGTGATTTAGTTTCATTTTATGTTGTTTTGAGATTTAAAAAGTATGTAATTAAAGAGAGATATTTGCAATTTTATGTAAATTGTTAGCTAGTCTTTACATTAAAAATTGAATGTCAGCATTATATATATATATATATATATATATATATATATATATTCATTTTTTTAAAATTTTAAATGGCATTAGCGACGGAAATTTTGTAGGAAGTCTGTTGCTGATTAGTGACGGATTCAATCCGTTGGTATTTTCGCGACAGATTGAATTCGTCGGTATTTAGCGACGGATTGAATTCGTTGGTGATTACCAACGAAAATGGTGTCGCTAATTAGCGACATATTTTTTTATTCGTAGGTAAAATTAGCGGCGGACGATTTGCCGACGGCATTTTTTTGTCCCTAAAACTGGTTTGCGACGGAAATCAAGGCTTCAGAGACGGAAAATTCCGTCTCTGAAGCCGTGTTTTTTTGTAGTGTTTCTTTGGATCATATTGGTTTTTCCATTTTCTTGAAACGGGTTTTGCATTTTGTTCCATTTCTTGAATTGGTTTTGCAATTTCTTCCATTTTGTAATTGTGTTAATTTTTCTTTCATTTATGCCATTTTGTGAATTTTTGATTTTTTCAATTGGGTCCTTGTGATTTTCAATATAAGGGGTTTTCCCTCATTGATGAGTATTTCATCAGAAAATGGATTGGATATTGGATTTGCTGTAGTTATGTAATAGAACATTTAAACTAAAATGACATAACATTTAATGGTCTTTGCTTAATGACTTCTATTTTATTTTTATTTACAGGCTCATGCTGAGTACAATTTTGGAGCAATTTGCTTCTGCTTGGCTATGAATTACTTGGACAGATTTTATCTGTTTATGACTTGCCAGTGAGTTCTTTACAAAGTAAAATTTGATTTTTCCTTTTGATTAGCAGCTTGTTTGACACTTTAAAAAAAAATTGATTTTTCTGCTCTTTAATTTTTACAGACAGGTAAAACATGGGCAATTCAATTGGTTGTTGTGGCTTTTTTATCACTAGCAGCCAAAATGGAGGAGATTGAAGTCCCTTCCACAGTGGACTTATAGGTGAAATTAACGTGAGATTATATTGGGCTTTCGATATTTTCCCAGAGTAGTTTTGTTTGCCTTGTCGGCATAATGATCGTTGTTATTGCCTTGCTGGCATCATGAATTATTTTTTGTTACCTTGCCGGCTTTAATTATATCGACTTTTAAATTTTAGCCCGTGCGCGAAAAATTCCTGGATCCGCCCGTCTTCAAGTATCTTTCTTGTAAAGTAAACTTTATACTCTCTCTTTCCCACATGGAAATTCAAAATGAAATAATTGGAGTTTCTGAACAAAAAGTATGTTCCAATGTCAGGACCTTCACTCTTTCCAATCACCCCAACTTCCCCATATCCTCCCAACTTTCCCCTTTCCACTAATACACTGCACTAATACACGAGAGTCACAGATAGTCTATCAGTGTTCCCCTCTACGCAAGCCACTCACCGAGAGCAACCAAGCGACTACCAAAAAATGAAGTTGTTAAAAGTAATGTCCACCATATTTTTCTCTTTAGACTCCACCGGAACTTTGACAACTAAGCTTAGCATCCAAAGTTTCGTAGCAAGCTCTACCCACTACTTTCAAAAGGGGTCTATGTTGAGGCGGAATCCGGGAGTTTATTTGTCCAGACGCACTGCAGCCCACAACATTTCGTGCTCGGGAAATGGGGGAGGTGAGAACAAGGAGGATCAAACTTTCAAGGCTGCCATTTCTGTGAGGGCACTTTTTTCTCCACTAGGTTCGATTTCTTGTATTTTTGTATTTTACTGCGTATTGTTATCATGGCGGATTTACATTCATGATTCATGTGGGTACAAATTAGTTGGAGTGTAAATTGTAGGTTCTTTAGGATTCTGTGTTTTTTTTATATGAGCCCTCCATAGTGAGTTTTTAAGTCTCAATGTTTTCTCACTAGTATCTGAAAAACCACGTTAAAAGCTTATTGTGTTTCAATTCAATAAGTTTTTGTTCAGAAAATACAAGTTTTCATTAGTAGGCAATAAAAATTTCAATCGAACTTAATTCCGTCTTGAAACATATTGATAAAACGATTGTTCAAGAGAGAATATATAATTTAGTTTTTGACCACACGATGAAGAATGTATGGATCCGCCACTGATTGTTATTATTATCGTGATGCTTTTATTGTAGTGTTAATTTGAGGACTTTGGTGGAGCAGCATAAACAGAACTTTATTATTCCTTCTTCTCCGATGACAAATTATGTGGTTTTGGGATTTGGAAATTTGAACCTCGAGAATGTAAGTTTTATTTTTCTTTCTATTTACGCTTATAATATTTTTGGCAAACATTTTTTATTTTTTATTAATTTACATGTCATCGATGTATAATTTGTTTTATTTGACAATGTATGAAGATGACATTATGTATTTGATTTAGATACAAACAATTTAAAGAGCATACTTGTGATTTTGTTAACTGTCTGGATGTTCTCCTCTAGATTAGTGATTATTCATTTGTAAATGTTAGTGATATTACATGTAGTATTTCTCTAGATAAAACATGATTGACAGTGTTTGACACTATATATAAATATCCTTTTAAATGTGTAATATCGTTTCAGGGCTTGGGTGCTAATTTAAGTGGGAGTGATTGCTGTTACATGGTAGTTTCTCAATATGGATCAACCGTCTTGTTCAACATCCTAGATCATGAGGTTGATGGATATCTAAAAATTGTTGAAAGACACGCTTCAGGGTTAGTCATTGAGTTGAGAAAGGAGGTAAAGTCCCATTTGAACAAATCTATATCATCTCTCACTTATATTTAGTCGATGCTTCGAAACCCAAAATGAAATTGGTAGGACACTTTCTATATGATATACTTCCTTTATTTTTTTTGGTAATTGCCGTTTGAAAGTAGGGGAACAAAAATCATCTTTTTCTTGCTAAGATTTATTTTATTAGATTGTGGTATCATAAAAGTTCTTTCAAGCTTTGCTTCTTCTTCTTTTTTTTTTTTTTTTTTTTATATCATCATCAATAGGATAAAAATCGGATAGTGGTTATACACATGGAATTTATCTTTTATTTATATCAAACAAAGGATATGAGATTTATGTTCTGAAAAATTAAATTTGTGGTTGATAAGGTTTAAGCCAAATTATCCCATTTGAAATAATGTAGGATGAGATAAAATACTATGTTTATCAAATCAAAACTTATAAAAACCAAAATGAAACTCAATTTTTACACATGCAAAGAAGGAAATAAAGTTCCAGTTCAACTAATAAACGAGGGAATTTCAATACGAAGATGTAAGGAATTTTGTTCAATAGGATTCAATTTCCTTTATGCGAGGAAAAAGTAGCTTAGTTCCAAATTAGTGGTATAATTGGTAACAAAGAAAAACCTAATGGATTTATTTATTTTTGATATATCCAACCTATAAATTGCAGACTGGAAATCCATTAGGTTTTTCTTTATTACCAATTATACCACTAATATGCAAAAGCATCAGCAACTTACTCGAAGCAGGTTCTATATAGAAGTGATTGACTACGCGTAGAAGATATCATAGACATTTGAGACGAGTTCAGAAACTAGTACGATGATTAGAATACATTTCATAATCCTTGTCTTCATGTGAAGAATCTCTTGAAGAAAACGAATATTGAGCTGCAATGGAAAACAAAAACATCAACTATAACAATCATTTACATCAAAAGAAAATCATATCAAGTATATAAAGTCACCGAGAACGTAGTACTTCGACAAATTTAAACTTAAAATTAAGACTAGCAAATCGTTGAGTCAAATCAAATTCATCTCGGAAATGCTCCCAAATCTTAGCATATTCAGCATCCATCCAAGCTACATTTGATCTGAATAAATTAGGAAATGTAATATTAGCAGCAAGACCTATAGAATGTAAAAGCAACGACTAAAAAAGTATACATGGCATACAATGACACTTTTGAGCGAATACTATCCTCAATACAAATGCATGATCATTTTATAAAAATAGATACAAATATCTTATCACTTCAATTACAAACATTGAGCATTCCTAATGGTTAACGAATTTAACCTGGTAAGAACCCCACGTTGTTATTCCATCTCATCAACAAATCCTTGTATCCAATGAAAAGAGCAATGAAAAGTCCAACACACATTTTCAAGTTTCCTTTTAAAAATAGGAAATATTTATCTGATATTCCCCCTTGATGGAAGTTGTATCGAGAAAAGGTTTCCCCCTCATTTTCAGTGAAAACATGGACATCTTGTATCCCTTCCATGGTCGCAGTTTGATGTCTGTCCAACTCTCGCAACCAGTTTTTTTCTCCTCTAGTACACATCCTTATATTTTTTTTACGTGTCATGGACTCCATCTTCCAATTGTCATGTAAATGTAATCCCAAAATAAATCTTTCAGAGTCTTGTATTACTGACACTTAAAAGAGCCTTGCTTGGTTATCATATTTGGATCTTTCATGCATGCGAGGTGGGTTAGCAAACACAATGATGTTATTTGATCTTATATTTACTCATTAGCAAGATTTACGTGACTGTGATCAGTTCTACACCATCAATTTGAATGTGGCAGTTTATAAGTTTTATAAAAATATACAACGTTGATTGTAGAGTTTAGTTAGTGACTGTCACAGTGTTAGAGCTGGTTATTACAGACTTTCACAAATAAGTAAAGATCTGTTTAAAGCACTTCCGTGAAAGTATTACCTTTTAAAAAAATCCAACTTAAGAATAATATCAGTAAGATGAAAATTTGCCCTTTCGACTAATTGATAGGCCTTTTTTCACTTCGCTTTCAAAGTTCCGGTTCCCTCTATCTCACAATTGACATCATAAAATTCTGTAATGATTTCATCAACCCGACAGAGAACTTATACATTTGAATGAGATATAACCAATAAAGTTGAATTGTCATATAGGAAAAATATGGAAGTTGATCATGTTTTCTGTATGACAATGCAACTTTATTGGCTATATCTCATTCCGATGTATATATGTGCTCTATCGGGTTGATGAAATCATTAAAGAATTTTATGAAGTCAACCGTGAGATAGAGGGAACTTGAACTTTGAAAGCGAAGCGAAAAAATGCCTATCAATTAGTCGGAAGGGCAAATTCTCATCTTACTAATATTATTTTTAAGTTGGGTCTTTTTGAAAGGTAATACTTTCACGAAAGTGCTTTAAACATATTTTTATTTATTTGTGACTGTCTGTAATAACCAGTACTAGCACTGTGGATGTCACTAACTAAACTCTACAATCAACGTTGTATTTTTTTATAAAACTTTTAGAGTGCCACATTCAAATTGATGGTGTAGAACTGATCACAATTACGTAAATCTTGCTAATGAGTAAATATAAGATCAAATAACATCATTGTGTTTGCTAACCCACCTCGCATGCATGGAAGATCAAAATATGATAACCAAACAAGGCTCTTTTAAGTGTCAGTAATACAAGACTTTAAAATGTTTATTTTGGGATTACATTTACATGACGATTGGGAGATGGAGTCCATGACAAAAAAAAAAAAAGGATATAATGGAGGAGAAAAAGACTGGTTGCGAGAGTTGGACATACATCAAACTGCGACCATGGAAGGGATATAAGATGCCCGTGTTTTCACTAAAATTGAGGGGGAAAAAGCTATTGAACAGGTAGTCAACCAAAACTTAGGCTTTGGTTTTGGTCAAAATTCCTTGCTTTGTGACCCAGTCAGTAATATTTATGTTTTTATTTGGGTGTAATATACATTTTCTTTGTACAACTTCCATTAAGGGGAATATTAGATGAAGGAAACATATATAGATTTACAGTCATTCCTTTGGTAAACTGAATATTTCATATTTCAAAAGGAAACTTGAAAATGTGTTTTGGACTTTTCATTGGATACAAGGATTTGTTGTTGAGTTCTATCACTAGTTAGAAGATAGAATAACATGGGGTTCTTACCAGATTAACCATTAGGAATGCTCAATGTTATGTAATTGAAGTGATAAGATATTTGTGTCTATTTTTATAAAATTATCATGCATTTGTATTGAGGATAGTATTCGCTCCAAAGTACCATCGTATGTCATGTATACTTTTTTAGTCGTTGCTTTTACATTCTATAGGTTTTGCTGCTAATATTACATTTCCTAATTTATTCAGATCGGATGTAGCTTGGAGGGATGCTGGATATGCTAAGATTTGGGAGCATTTTCGAGATGAATTTGATTTGACTCAACGATTTGCTAGTTTTGATTTTAAGTTTAAGTTTGTCGAAGTACTACATTCTCGGAAACTTCATATACTTGATATGATTTCCTTTCGATGTAAATGATTGTTATAGTTAATGTTTTTGTTTTCCATTGCAGCTCAATATTCGTTTTCTTCAAGAGATTCTTCACATGAAGACAATGATTATGAAATGTATTCTAATCATCGTACTAGTTTCTGAACTCATCTCAAATGTCTATGATATCTTCTACGCATAGTCAATCACTTCTTTATAGAACCTGTTTCGAGTAAGTTGCCGATGCTTTTGCTTATATATTTTTTGAAATATTCAACCTGTAAATTGCAGAAATTCATTAAGTTTTTTTGTTACCAATCATACCATATTAGTATTTGGAACTAAGCTACTTTTTCCTCGTATGAAGGAAATTGAATCCTATTGAACAAAGTTCATTATATCTTCGTATTGAGGTTCCCTCATTTATTAGTTGAACTGCAACTTTATTTCTTTCTCTGCATGTATAAAAATTGAGTTTCATTTTGGTTTTTATAATTTTTGATTTGATTAACAAAGTATTTTGTCACATCCTACAGTACTGTAAATGAGATAATTTGGCTTAAAACTTATCAATCACAAATTTAATTTCTTCAGAATTTAAATTTCATATCCTTTGTCTGATATATAAATAATAAGATAAATTCCAATCCAATTTTTATCCTATTTATGATTATCAAAAAAATAGCTTGAAAGTTTTATGATATCACAATTTAATAAAGTAAATCTTAGCAAGAAAAAGATGAATTTTTTTCTCAACTTTGGTTTACCCAAAAAAAAAAAACTACTTGGCATAACATTTAGGATTCATTTGACATAGATTTTTCTAAAATTATTATCAATCACGCATTTTAAAATTTATTATGAGGAAATAGTTGATTGGAAAGCTGAAAATGTGGATCTATAATAATGTAGTTTTATGATATCTAAATCATGGAGTTTCCTACGTCAAGGTTCTGCAGATCCAGTGCCAAGATTAGCAAATGTGTGAATATTTTGCATTCAAATTCTTTCTCAAACTATATTTAGTATATATAAAATGTTGATTTGTATCAACTTCTTGATGACTCTAACCATCCATATACTAGATTACTTATAATGTTATTTTAGGTTTAAGATTATAAAGGTTGTTCTTGTTTAGATGTTTTTGAATATCACACTCGATTGATCTCTCATTTCCTCGTCATCAAACTTTTAGATGCTAAACTATACGACTCAATGCATTTTTGATGTGCAATACTCAGCATAACTAAAAATACAATGCTTAAATGTTAAATTTATTTTTAAATTATTTTTTTGATTTAAAGTGTTCTACCAATTTCCTTTTGGGTTTCGAAACATCGACTAAATATAAGTGAGAGATGATATAGACTTGTTCAAATGTGAGGAGCATCAACTTTACCTCCTTAATACAACCAAAAACTAAGCCTTTTCTACCTATATAAAAAGAGCCAGTTTGGATGTATACTGTAGCTAAGCCGTTTGGCCATCTAAGCTGAGCCATTTCGATTCAGCCGGCTAGCCAAGCCGTATAAGCCGAGTGAGAGAAGATTTTTTTATCAATTTGCTTTTTCTGCCTTTTGCTTTCCCCTCTCTACACGCTTTCAATCTTTCATCTGACACACGCAACTTTCCACAAACTCTTTCTTCTGTGATTTTTTTTTATGAACAATCCATTTTTTGTTCCGGTGCATAAATCAGTTTTTGCTAGACTACCGGTGATGATTGTCTCTCCGTTTTCGCACGGAGGCACGGACGGTGTCTTCGTGCGAGACGACGACCGTGTCTCCGTCTTGACAGGTTTTATTAAACTTCAAATTCAATTATTTCATCGTAGAATTTGAATACACGTATACGTAAATTCATATAGATCTCAAATTTTATCTCTGTTGTAGCAAGGAGAAACGCATGTTTCGAACAACAACTGCTATTTCGGGCTGCATTTTTTTGGATGTTGGGTGTGAGGTTTTGCCCATTTTTGTTTTTGCATATTTCCATTCGTTTTATTCTTCCCGTGTTTCATTTTTCTTCTTTTTGTTTCAGTGCCTTAGTTCTTGGTGAAACCTTAACTTTTTTTTTTTTTTCAATTTTTTATTATAGTTTGCTTTCAATTTTGTTGGGGCGCGATTCTAAAAGTTTTAGTTATTTCTTGTGCTGGAGTTGTTTTTTTCCTTTTGCGAGGGTATGAATTTCAAGTTATTCTGGGTGTTCTATTCTGAAATTGAAGTTGTAGTAGCTGCTAACTGTTCTTTAGGACAGCTTGAAATTCATATGGGTAATGTAGTTTTTTTCTATAAGCTTGAAATTCATATGGGTAATGTAGTTTTTTTCTATAACTTTTCATTTAAAGGTTTATCCTATTATGTCCTCCTAACTTGAATATGAATTTTCAGAGTAAATGTTGGCTGCAACACTGAAGAAGAGTGATATTCTGCACGAAAATAATATAGGTCTATGAAACATCATGGTAATTGATGTCTTTATTGATATGATGTAGGTGCTCAACACCCCAAGGTTGGTGTTATTTTGGCATGCATAGCTCTTATATTACCGAGATAAAGCAGCAAAGGAGCATTTGAGTTCGCTTTTCTTTTAATTCAAGAGGTTAGAAAGTTCATGTCAAGCTACTAAAGTATGTTCAAATATTTTGATTCCTTACATTCCTTGATTTATAGTTATTCCAGTGACTTTATCAGTAGTAATTAGTTCCAAAAGATGGGTTTATTCTATTGATGATATAAGGATATCCAATGCGATTTTAAAAGTACTTTGGCTATGGAAAATGGTATACTGCTCAGATGAGACTTCATTCTTCGAAGGCTATAGCTTGTTGACAATTGTTTCGTTGGTTGTTTTGATGTAGTAATTTACTAGGTATTTTGATGATTTTTATTGTTTTAAACTATTTTAGTGTTTGTTGAAGTGGTCATCTCTTAATGCTTCTTAATTTTTCTACATTTATAAGATTTATGCCCATCATTTAGAATCTAAATTAAGTGTGTTTTCGCATCAGTAATTGATGGAAGGATTTGATTTTTTTGGGTTTTATTGATTGTACTTTTCTGTTACAAATTGATGTTGCTGGAGCAACGTGCAGGTGCTGAAACCTAAAGTAGATATAAAATCATATTTTTTAGTTAAACTTTAAAGAATAGTTTACTGAATTTTAAAAGCGTGAAATATCTTTCTCACTCCTTGAGCATTCTGAGGCTAAGATGTTTAGCCTTATATCAGGATGTTAGCATTATTTAAGATCTTTTCCGTTAATAGAATGTCCATGAATTCTGAATTTCTTGTCTGCTGGTTAGTCTTCCTTCATTTTCAGTTTATTATATGAGATCAGAACATTGAATAACTTCCAGATGAATGTGACATGTCTCTGTTTATGTCTAAATAGTTCAGGTTGGCATTTTGTCGTTTTGTTTTTGTCATTGCACTGGTTTTCAAAGAAAAATATGTCGATTTTAAGTGAGAGCAGAACTATGAAATTGATGGTTTATATATCTTTTTTCTTTAAAGTTCTTGGTCATCGCTTTGGGTTTACTGGGAGATGACCGTTATTTAACTGTGACATATCATTAATCATTTGAGTACTTTTTACAGAGGCCTCTGTTCATCTCTTTAATGTACTACGGCCATGTTTTGAGCTTTTGATGTGCATTCCTATGAAGTTCATTATGTCTTCAGTGAGGCTAAACAACAAGGTCTGCTCAACATGAATTAGGTGTCAATGAAACTTTTCACAGGAATCCTTCAAAGACTTTCCAACATTTTACTAATATTATTGTTTAATCAAAATGTATTATTTGATCATTGTATTTGATAATTCAAGTACATAATTATTGTACTCTCTTTCATATATATAGATCTAACATAACTAACAAGAAATTCTCTTGATAGTGATGTATGTTCCATATGTAAATCCTAGATGTAAAAATATGTAGACTTCGTATATGAAAAGGTATTAGAATAAAAAAGAAAGAATAGGCTAGGCTAGGCAAAAATCGTTGTGCTGAAATTAAAAATACGATTAGTGGATGAGATAGAAATAATGCATAACTAGGATAAAGCCAAAATTCCAATCAAATGAAAGGACTTTAACTGGGGAGGGAACTTATTTGGTAGGTTAATCTTATCCCTTTCCCTACCATCCAAAACATGACTATGGAGTATAACCAAGTGGTAAGGCGTCAGTTTCTATTACCTGCAAAACAAAGAGAGTTTTCTAACCTTCGTGCTTAATTCTCAATGCTTTGTTGTGATTGCCTTAAGCTATTGGATTTCCATGATGAGTTTGGCATCACAATAGACCTCATCATGGATCTGTCTTGTTTTGCCAGTTTGTACTGGAGTGAATTGTGATATGTACTCTGCTGCACCGTTAATGTTTGCAATTTTACAAATATTCACAGATATGTTTTTGGCCAGTTTATGTATTTTGCGCTTCCCTTAAATTTAGTTTCACTGTGAAGTTTTAATGAATGGTCTCAATGGCAAGTGCATCGTAATCAAATTACTGGTGACTTGCTTCCAGAAAAACCACAGCAAAGAGGTATGGTGCTCCATACATCTAAATGATTCATGAAGGTCAACGTATGAGCATGATGGTTATCAATATGCATTTGATAGACAGCTTTGAAAACACGAGGATGCAAATATTTTATGTTTTTTGTCCATGATAATTGTAACCCTCTTATATAACTTTGTTTAACCGCCTAAAATTCTATCCTACCCCACTTGTATAAAAAGAAGGATGTTTTAAAGAATACAACGTCCAAACTAAATGCTTGAATAATGAATCAAATGATGGAACACACTTTGCTAGAATAGCAAGAAACTTATTTTTGTTCCTCTTAGAAATTGTTAGTTACACATTTTAATTTTTTCAGGTTCTTGATCTTATGGTTCGCATGTTGGGATTTTCTGATGAAGACAAGCAAATGATAGGTGTAGCACAACAAGGGGCTGGCAAAGGAGTAGTTCGGGGTGTCTTGAGTCTTCCTGGTCGATTAGTAGGTGGCATCATGGGTGGTGGTTCCAGTGAAGCTCCCACAACTATGGTATCTGAGGACTAGGTCGTTCTTGCTGTCACTGTCTCTGGCAGCCCAAAAGTTCGGGGGTCTAATCTAACTTACCAAGCGTGTCACAATGCACTGAACTTCATCTGATATGATCAAATTTCGCAGGTTTGGATTATGTGCAATGATTGCAATGACACACCAGAGGTTTAATTCCACATAATTGGTCAGAAATGCAGCCATTGTGAATCGTACAATACTCGGATGATTGCACTCCAGTTCTTCCTCGGTAAACATCATTTTTACTCATTCAAAGCCTGATTTGAAACTGAAAAAAGAGGGGAACTTTTATTTTAACCACTTTCCATAATTTCCGACTTTAAAGACTGATATTGATAGAAACTGTTAGAGACTTATTTATGGCTTATTTAAATCAACTGCATCACTTTTCTATCTCACCGAGTAATTTAAGAATGTTGCTTTTTCTTTTTTAGCTAATTATCCTTGAAGTCAATTGTGACCTGTCATTGCAGGATGTGTTCATAACACTTATTCTCCATATATAATGATAATCAGTTTAAAGTCAGTTTATATAATATGTAGATTAGTGGAAGATCTTGTGGATTAGCATGTAAAGTGTGCTAATTATTGTATTAGAAGTGATACGTTCAATCATCTTGGGATTTATCTGAATTCTCAAGAGATTGATTCATCTAACGGGTGAATATGAATGAGTCTGCAACAAACCTGTTGCTTTGAATCAAAGTCCAGAATAGTTACTTGATTGGTTGTGTGAAGATTTGACATATGCCAATCTTCCTAGCCAAGTTTGATTTTCCCTTATCAAATGCTCTATGTTCTTCATGTCTTAATAAACTATACACCTAAAAGTTACATGCTGATATGTCAGGTTGTGAAACTCGGACTAGATTCATAGCCTCAATTTGGTCATGTAATTATTATGCTTAATTTTCTTTATCTTGCTATTAATGTTCTTGTGGTTGAAAGAAAAATGGTCATGGGATGTTCTACAAATCTCTAACCCATTTTTGTTGAATCATTTTGCAGTTCAAAGCTTGTTGTTTTGACTGAAGCTTGATCAATATGTAGAATTAATCACAAGTGCTCGATCGTGGCTGCAAAATCACCCGTTAGCCATTCGTGTAATTGCCAACAAAAATGACTAAACATTCGTGTAATTGCCAACATATATTTCATTTTGTTTCAATATAATTACAAAATACTTGCGAGTTTCTTTTTTTGAAGATCACGCTATGGAGTAGCCAACTACACCAATAGCACGTGCATTGCACGTGCGACTAACTAGTACTTTTAAAAAAGTAACTTTTAAGCACAATTAAATATACTGTAAGAGACATTTTCACGAGAGTGTGCATGGTGCATAGCCTCATTGAGTACGCAATTTTGACATTTATTTGAAATTTAAATACTTATACAAACCGTTTAAATTATTAATAAATAAACAAATACAAATATTTAAGTCCCTCAAAATATGCGACTAAAAAATAATTTGATTATTTATAAACATGATTTGAACATAGGTTGAATTGTAGCACATTATTCACTCTCGATAATCTCATCTCTTCGAGTCCCACATTAATTGAGACTTCCCATGCATCTTCTATTTGCAATTGAAATTTTAATATTCAAACACTTGAAATTTGTTGATCTCTTATTAAAGTTCTTGATGACTTAGAAGACATTCATGTGAGAAAGATTATTAATAATAAGATCCTAAAATATATTTCTTATTCCATTTTTAACATAAAAGAGGGAATTTTTTAAAAATATCTGAATTCATGCGTATCAATTGAAATGTGTCCAAGCTCTTGTTTGATCCTCATTTTTTTTTTCAAAATACATTTTTCTCTTCTTTTTAATTGCATATTTTTCAATAAAATAATATTATACGCAACCCAAAACGTTTTCTTCATTTTTAATTTCACATTTCCATTAATTTACTATTCAAAATTGGGATTCAAACAACCCCTCGGGGCACATTCCAATTGGCAAAGGACGGGACTCTTAGTTGTTGGCAGTTCAGAGGTCGCGTGTTCGATTCGTGTGGCTCTCTCCAGGAAGACATGATTTATCCTGAAAGGTAGGAGTTTTTCGGGAAGGCAAAGTGCAATATGTGTTGATTCGCTCTGGCACTTTAGCATATCAGTGGAGGGGACTCTTGGACCTTGACCAGTTTGAGGCACATCCCGCGATTTACCTGGTTTGTGTCTTGAGGGGCTAAGACATAAACCTCAAGATTAGTCGTCAAAAGTAGACACATGGGTATATAAAAAAAAGGGATTCAAGCAAGCCCTAAAACTGATAACTACTACAAAAATGGTCAAAATTGACACTAAAAATGTCTATTATACCCTTAATGAAGGAAAACCCGATCACGCATCTGGAGGCTATAAAGTTGCTTCCACGAGAATCTAAAATGTTGGGCAAGTTATTATTCAATGGTTCCATTTTTTGCATTATTCAGTAGGCAACGACCAATTGAAGGTTGGAAAAAAAGTAAGATGATGTCAATCACGCTTTAACATTATTGAATTATGAAAAAAAATCTTGGCATAAGCAAAGAAAAAAATCACATAATTTCATTTGATAAAAATAAAAGAATGAATTTGCAAGTTGATTTGGCTCTTCAAAAATTTTGATACAAAGTTAATGTTTTCGGTAGAAGCCAAACATGTTTTTGAATTTGATCTCTATATTTCATCACGTTCTTGACATTTTAAAAATTATAATCGACATTTAGTATCCAATAATATCGATAGTTGACATTTCATCTTTCAAGAACAAGGATTGGTTGATTGGTTATCATATCTACATTTCACCATGTTCTTGACGTTTGAAGGATAGTTCTCGACATTTGGTATTTGATAATCTTAACATTTGAATCTTTCAGGAACGAAATCTGATTGATTGGTTATCATTTGTTTTCCACAATACTACAACAAAAATGGCATTTTGGAACATGTAAAAGACAACATTTATTATTTAAATGTTGCTAAAATGGTCTATTGCTAGATTATAATAAGTGAATGTTGCCATTGGTGTTAATAATTGAGATTTTGCAACATTTTTTAAATGCATGTTGCTAATGTCGCCTTTTGCAATGTTCATTGATTGTTGCGAAATTTTTTATATTTTGCAACATTAATTGATTGTTGTTAAAAGTTCATTTTATAGCAACGCTCGATGACTGTTGCTGAAATTCTTACCACATAGCATTTTGCAACGTTCAATGATTATTGTCAAAAGTTTCACTTTTAGCAAAAAAAAATTAATGTTGCAAAAATTTTCATATTTTTGTAATGTTCATTGACTGTTGCAAAAAAGTTTTATTTCATAATTCTTATAACTTGAGGAATCCAAATGTTCTTAATAGACCAAACCCACCCGTAGATCCATTAATAAATTCAACCCACAGTAATAAAGCCATACCAACATAAGACCCAACTCAAAAAAAAATTCCAATTAATAAAAATGAGATTTCATTTAAAATGTTTGGCGAAACCAAATATTTGTTTAAAAAGTCCAACATCCATGTTTTTTTAGTTAGAATGTCTAAATATATAAAAAATGGAAAATACAATTTGTAAAGGACTAAAATGTCCTTATATACAAAAAGACATTATTGCCCTAAATCCCATTTCATTTTCCATTTATTATCCCTAATTAAATTCTTCTTCCATTTCTTCTACAAGAATCAGCTCTATAGGTATTACATCCCCTTTTATTTTCTTATTATCATTTTCTCTACATAATGAAACAATAAGCTCTACATTTTCATTCTTATGAACATTCATTTGGTTGAAATGAGTAATAAAATCTTACAACATTCTTCTTGGGCATTTCTTCAATATTTGGATTCTTTTCTTTCTCCATTTTTTTGAATCACTTCTTCGTGTTGTTGTATATATGTTTATGGTGCTCATTTGTCAACAAAGATTTTGAATTCATTTTATCATTCGATTAGAGACTTGATACGGGTTACTTCCCAACCTTTTTCTCACTACTTCTTATTTGTATTAATTTGAGTGAAATGTAAGCTGGTAAAGACATATTTGACTTTTCTTTTCATTGTTCTACTGTAAAACACGCATTTGATTTTCTTCTATGCATAACAACTTAGATATCGTTTTCTGCAATGCATAACGATATACATATCGCTATCAGTACTATACGATGTTTGAAATTTGATAAATTTTGTTATGTTGAATTACAGTTATGGACATCGCGGATACGGTATGGATATCAATTTGTTATCTAGTTGAATATGAGCAGTCAGTTGAAGGTGAATGAAAATAAAAATATGCATGGAATGACAAAAAGAAAACAACGCCTATCCTATTGCGAAAACAATTTCTTATGTGGAATTATATGATAAAGTCAAAGAGGTGTTGAATGAAGAATCTCCAAACATGTGATGGCCAGATAACTATATACATCATTGGCACGAAAACAGGGTGAGCGACTGGCCAAAAAGAGGAAAAGATCAGTCGAAGAGATGCGTACCTACAAGAAAACAGGTCATGTTTGATCCACTTGCACAGGCAAAACAGCTAGTAGTGAAACTTAAGGTTGTAATATTGTCGTAACTTGTAGCTTTATAATTTTGTACTTATGCGAAGCACAAAATGATTTGCTAAATTTTATAGTCAGCGTGCCATCAAAATGATTTTGTACTACTACAATGGAATTAAAGTCATTTAAGGGCAAACGACGTTTACATCGTTACAATATTTGTAAATGTCGTTCCAGTACAAAAATGCACTAATCTTAATAATGACATTGATATGTTCCTGGATCATAAAACGATATAGAAGTCGTTTCAGTACAAAAATGCACTGATTAACATAACGATATTGAAATCGCCTGAAACACAAAATGATTTAGATATCGTTTCAATATCAAGTGCACATTGCTTCACTGATTTTCGTAGCCACATAGAAGTTGTTATGACTATACATAACGACATCTAAATCGTTTTTCATACAGGGCGTGCGCCCAGTATATACTAAAGTGCGCACTCTCTATAATTGCTTACTCTGAGTGCCTCTCAGTAGCTACTAGGTGGTGTTATCTCTGAAAGCTTAGGCGCGCTCTTGGATGACTTTTACTTTCTCTTCAATTGAGTCCTCCAAGTAATTGCATCCCGGGTCCTTTCATTAACGAACAACAATGAAAGCTTTGTAGTGTCAAACCCACGAAATAAAGTAACGATTTTCATATCGTTTCAGCTAAAATCGTAACTAAAACGACATAGACGTCATTTCTTTCATATCAAACGACAATGATATCTTTGTATGTGTCAAACCCACGAAGTAACATAACGACATTCATATCGTTTCAAAACAAATTTGATGAGTTTGAACACGTTTCAGTTGAAAACGTAATTAAATGTGTCGTTTCTATTCATGGTAAACGACAACTATATCATTGTAGTGTCAAACACATGAAATAATATAACGACATCCACATCGTTTCAGTGCAAATATGACGAGTTCAAAATTGTTACAGTTTAAATAATAACTACAACGACATTTATATCATTTCTTTTCAAGTAAAAACAATAATTCTATCGTTCCAGCTAAAATCATAACTAAAACAACATAGATATCGTTTCTTTTTATATCAAAGGACAATGATATCTTTGTACTGTCAAATTTACCAAATAATGTAACGATCGTTATATCGTTTCAGAAACAATTTGACGAGTTTGAACTCATTTAAGTTGAAAACGTAATTAAACGACATATATGTCGTTTCTTTTCATGGCAAACGACAACTATATCGTTGTAGTGTCAAACACATGAAAGGACATAATGACATTCATATCGTTTCAGTACGAATTTGATAAGTTCGAAATCATTACAGTTCAAATAATAACTACAATGTTATTTATATCGTTTCTTTTCATGTAAAATGACAACTATATCGTTATGCTTAACAATGACGATTTGAACGTCCACGATCTCGTGACATACATCCTTCGTATGTAGGATGATAAAAGTAGGTCATCAAGCGAGTTTGATCTCACTCAACAGAAATAATGGAAATATTTGTGTTTCATAGTTGTCTACCACCTTTGAGTTGTTTCAATAGAAAGAAAATATCTATGTTCGCTCTTTCTGAGCTATTCGAGTGTTATCAACCCACTTAATGCCCTTTTTTGATCAAGATACATATGTCAGAGGTATGTCGAATGACCATGGATGTTCGATTTGTCATTTTACATGAAAAGAAATTATATAAATGTCGTTGTAGTTATTATTTGAATTGTAATGATTTCGAACTCGTCAATTTTGCACTAAAATGATATGGATGTCGTTATGTCATTTCACGTGTTTGACATTACAACGATATAGTTGTCGTTTTCCATGAAAAGAAATGACATATATGTCGTTTTAATTACATTTTCAATTGAAACGAGTTCAAACTCATCAAATTTGTTCTGAAACGTATAGAGATCGTTATGTTATTTCGTGGGTTTGACAGTAGAAAGATATCATTGTCGTTTGATATGAAAAGAAATGATATATATGTCGTTTTAGTTACGATTTTAGCGGGACCAATATAGTTATCATTTTTACTTGAAAAGAAAAGATATATATATTGTTGTAGTTATTATTTGAATTGTAACGATTTCGAACTCGTCAACTTTATACTGAAATGATATGGATGTCGTTATGTTATTGTGTGTTTGACACTACAACAATATAGTTGTCATTTGACATGAAAAGAAATAATAGCAATGTCGTTATAGTTATTATTTGAACTATAACAATTTCGAAATCGTCAAACTTGCACTGAAATGATATGGATGTCGTTATGTCATTTCGTATGTTTGACACTACAACGATATAGTTGTCATTTGCCATGAAAAGAAATGACATATATGTTATTTTAATTACTTTTTAAACTGAAACAAGTTCAAACTCGTCAAATTTGTTCTGAAATTCTATGAATGTCATTACGTTATTTTATGGGTTTGACACTACAAAGCTTTCACCGTCGCTTGATATGAAAAACGACATCTATATGACCCGGGATGCAATTACTTGGAAGACTCGATTGAAGAGAAAGTAAAAGTCATCCAAAAACGCGCCTGCCTTAGCGTATACTGGGCGCACGCCCTGAATGAAGAATGACATAACGAATTCTTTGTGGTTACGAAAATCAATGAAGTAGTGTGCATTTGATACTGAAACGATATCTAAATCGTTTTGTATTTCAGGAACGATTTCAATATCATTATGTTAATTAGTGCATTTTTTGTACTGAAATGACTTCTATATCGTTTTGTAACCCAGTAACGATATCAATGTCGTTATTAGAATGAGTGCATTTATGTACTAGAATGACATTAAATACTTTGTGTCACATGAATAAAACACATATCATTTTAGTACAATTCTGATGACATTGATATTGATTCAGTTTAAATTATTACTAAAACAATATATCATTTTAGTTTATATAAAACGATATTATATCGTTCTTGTTAAAAAAATGATTCAACCATCTACGGCCACTAGCATGTTTCTAACATACGTAGCACGATTGCATGAGGTCATTAAAAAGGGTTAATAACACTCGAACTGCTTAGAAAGAGTAAATAGAGACACTTTCTTTCTGTCGAAATAGTTCAAAGGTACTTTCAATGCATGGAATGGTTTTGAGCCATTGTCATTCATGCCATATATCAAGGTGTTAGTACCTTGACACTCTTAGCTAAGAAAACAAGTATTTGATCTTGCTCCGAAATTTAGCTCTTAATTTCTTGAATGTAGCTTCGATCTTGACTTTCTTCAATAGTCCGATTTGTGATGATAAATCTTGATCTTTTGACGACCATTGATCAATTTTATTTTGTACGACTTGAAAGATTATAATTAATTTGATGTGAACCCAACCACGAATTAATCTTAGGAACCTACGAATAAGATGGAACCAACCCAAGAAATCTAGAAATCGCGTCGCGAAGATCAACCCGATCCGTTGTTCGACCCGTATCAAGAACCGAGATTATGCGTAAAAATTCCAACCCGTTGATTAACCAGAATAAGAACCGTGAAGTGGGAACACCACAAAAGGATTGTGATACCTTTTAATAAGTTCAAGTTTGAACTTTAAACCACCAAGAACATGGTGGAATAAAACTCTTAAATTTAACTTAATTCTCTCAAATAATAATAAGTCCCCTTACAATGAATAATAAGATCTTATTTATATGAAACTATGAGAAAATTCCTATTTTAGCTAGATAATCCCATGCTTAATTCAATTAGATCACAAAAGATTCTAAAATATGGGATTTAAGTCAAACTAGGAAACTCAAAAAAAATTGGGGATTTTTGACCTCTTTTCGTACCATCGACCGCATGGTGTATCTTCATGTGGTCGCAAGGTTATACTATTTTCCGCCAACTTGTTCTTGTCATATTTCTATGCTACCGCAAGCCCAAAAGTACCATGTGCCCATGCATCATTGTGCAGAATTTCGTGACAATTTCAAATTGTACTCATGGGAAAAAATTTGACACCCAAGTTAAGAGTTATGCCCGTTTAATCTACGCTACCCGTTTTCTTTTCAAATATCTTCCAAACCTTGAATCCAACTCGTTTTGGCTCTTGAGCCCTTCACAAAACTTGAACTTTGGCTTGTCAACTTCACCCATCTAAACTCCATTTCTTGAACCCTTGACTCGTGTGACCTGACCAGGTGATTGCTTGTCCCGAATCATATCACAATTGAAGTCAACTCGTTAGTAAATAAGGCTAACTTATTTGTTGTAATCAAAACTTCGAGATTGTAAACCTTGAATTATTCTGCCAAGCTCATAAATGAAGGATATGTGGGAATCGATGAGACCGTTGATGATATTGTAGTGATCCTCATTAAAAGTAAAGCTTCCAGAAGGTAGTGGAGCACTAGATCCTGGGATGTCATGAGGAGGACTAGGAACTTGTGGTACGTCATCCTCACGATCATCTCCAACTTCATCTTCAGCTCCTTCGAGAGTTAAAGTCGAAGGTCTAGAGTCCGGATCAAATCCCTTAGTATGGGCCACCCATTGCCCATGTTTCTTGACAATTTTCATGCACTTAAGAGTGTAAATATTGATAGTACCGGTGGTCCGGAATGAGTCGAAGACCTCACCATTTAGAGGGATTTCAAAATTTTTAAAAATCTTAGTGATGAGCATGTCGTAGGGTAAAGCCTTGATACAAGTAGCGAAGTGGACGATTCTCATGTGACCAATGTCAATTGTTGGAAAATCCAATTTTCGTCTGACTAGAAAGGAATCAAGAATAAATAGGCCGAATTGAGTAACTTTATCAAGATGATATTTCCTAGGAAGGATAATGTGAGCAATGATAAGGTGTAACACTTTACAAGGTAAGGTGAGTTGGTGGGAACTGAGTTTTATAGGATGTTCAAAGTCTTTTCCAGTTTTATAGATTTGGGCAGATTGAAGGTGTATATATGGAGGAGAAGAGTAAAAGTGAGAGAGAAGAGTGAAAAAATGAGAAAAGAGGAGGCGGAAGGGGTTAAAAACCGACAGTCCAATCCACCAGACGCCCCCTATTTTAAAAACTATTTTTCCAATCGACTGGACTTCGTCTGTCTTTTTTTTTTAAATGATATAACATTCTAATATGAAGTACATGAATTAACATGTAAGGGCATATTATTTTAATCACGTACTTACAAATTCATCAGTAATGCCTAAACCTCTTCTAATGAGAGTGAAACGATCGTGCTCAAGAGGTTTGGTAAAGATGTCGGTCAATTGGTTTTCCGTGTCAATAAATTCCAGCGTGAAGTCACCCTTTTGAACAGATCTCTAAGAAAATGATGTCTTATTTCAATATGCTTAGTTCGAGAGTGTAAAACGGGATTTTTGGACAAGTTGATGGCACTAGTGTTATCGCACATAATAGGAACATGATCGTAAGATAAGTGATAATCATTAAGAATTTGTTTCATCCATAGCACTTGTGCACAACAACAAGCGGCCGAGATATATTCAGCTTTAGCTGTAGATAATGCCACAGAGTTTTGTTTTCTTATTAAACCATGATACATGTGCGAAACTTAGAAAGAGACATGCTCCGCTAGTGCTTTTTCGATCAATTTGGCATTCCGCCCAATCGACATCCGAATAACCAAGTAGGTCAATGTGAGTTCTTTTAGGATACTAAAGTCCTAAGGTTCAAGTCCCACTAAAATATCTAAATATTCTTTTCACGACTTTAAGATGGGAGTCCTTAGGATTAGATTTCAATCTAGCACATAAACATATACTGAACATAATATCCGATCTACTAGAAATTAAATAAAGAAGGGATCCGATCATACCTTGATATTTAGTGATGTCAACGGGAGTGCTTTGATTATCTTTGTCAAGCTTTACCGATGTGCTCATCGGAGTGTTCATAGGCTTTAGGTCATCCATTACGAACTTCTTTAGCGTGTCTAACATGTACTTATTTTGACTTATGAATATTCTATCACATGTTTGTTTAATTTGAAGTCCAAGAAAGAACTTAAGTTCTCCCATCATACTCATTTCAAATTCTATGATCATGTTTTTTGAAAATTCTTCACAAAGACACATATTAGTTGCACCAAAAATAATGCCATCCATATAAATTTGAAAAATAAGCATGTCTTCCTTTTGAGTTTTAACAAAAAATGTAGTATCCACTTTTCCAATCGAGAATCCATTTGAGAGTAGAAATTTGCTCAATCGTTCATACCAAGATCTAGTTGCTTGTTTTAGACCGTAAATAGCTTTTCTATGTTTAAAAACACGGTTATGATATTTATGATCTTTAAAAATGGGAGGTTGCTCGACAAAAACTTCTTCTTGAATAAAACTATTTAGAAATGCACTTTTAACATCTATTTGATAAATAGTGAATTTTTTATGACAAGCAAAATCAAGAAGCATGCAAATGGATTCTAATCTAGCAATCGATTATAATCGATGCCTTATTCTTGATTGTAACTTTAGGCCACCAATCTAGCCTTGTTATGCCCAATTATTCCATTTTCATCCTATTTATTTCTAAAAACCCATTTTTTTACAAATTACAGTATGATAATTTGCTCTAGCAACTAAATCCCAAACATAATTTCTTTCAAATTTATTTAGTTCTTCTTCCATTGCTAGTATCCAAAATTCATCAAACTTGGCTTCTTTAAAATTTTTAGGTTCAATTTGCGAAATGAATGTACAACTACCAAGATGATTTCTAAGAGATTATTTCTAAGAGAGCTTCAATTAGCTTGAAGTGTCTTCTTCTTGATGTTCTTATTTTTGTTTGGGAACTCGGTTCTCTTCTGATTGAGTTTGTCACAATAATAGCAAATGATTTTCTTGTCTCTTTCTTCATTTTTTTCTTTTTTCTTTTAAAATCTTCGATTGTTTCGAAAGCATCTTCCGAAAGCATCTCCATTTTTTGACAAGAAGAACCAAGTCATCGAGCTCTTCATCGCTCATGTTGCTACTTGTTGTTCCTTCATCAAGTACCAAATTTAGAGCAATTTGGCACTTCGGAGCCTCCTTTGATCCCTCTTTGCTCTTCCTTGTCCTCTCCTTGATTTCGGCATTGTTAAGTCCATAGGTTATCAAGGTTCCATAGAGTTCTTCTAAAGGATATGTATTCATATCCTTTGTGATCTCTATCAACATCCTTAAAGGGCTCCATTCCTCTAAGAGTGACCTAAGAATTTTGTTCACAAGTTCACCGTTAGTAAATTTATGATCGAATCATTTTAGACCATTTACAATATCGGTAAAATGAGTAATCATATTAACAATAGATTTATCTTGTTTTATAAATAAATTTTCAAATTCCTTGACTAATATATTCATTTTTGTTTCTTTAACTTTACTAGTGCCAACATGAGTAACTTCGAGTGCATGCCAAATATTATAAGCGGATTCACAAGTACTGATGCAGTTAAATTCATTTTTATCTAATTCACAATAGAGTAAATTCTTAGCTTTGGAATTTAAGGATTTTTTCTTTTGTGTTCTTCATTGTACTATTCTCTAGGTTTGGGGATAGTTTGACCGGGTTGACCGTCTATCTTAATGGTCTTGATAGGCTTATAAGGACCATACTCGACAACTTCCCAAATATTATAATCAATTGATTGAATATAAATCATTATCCTAGCCTTCCAATAATTATAGTGTGTACCGTCAAAGAAGGGATGTCAATTTGTGGAATGACCGAAGAATAGCTAATCAAGAGGGAGATGAATTGGTTTTCAATACTTTATCTAAAATAAATTCAAGTCTTAAAACAATATACTAGCAATTATTACAATTCAACACATATGCACAAATAAAGAGATAATTAAGTACGAATAATTTGAGCAATATAAAGACGGTAAGTAAAAGAGAAGAGAATACAAACGATGTAGTTATGGAGGTTCGATCCCAAACACGATCTATGTCCCCCGTTACGAAGCTTTGTGTCACGAGCAAGACCCTTTTCACTCTATTGATTGACTTATGGTGCAATCTAACCATTTATAAAGCTTTCAGTGACTTACAAACAAGGAGCACCGATCCTTTTACAACGTTGAGCTTTTCAGGACCTCAACATGACCACAATTCAAATAAATTTACAAATGAGATTTTCTCTTCTTAATGAATAATAAATTCAAAGTTAAATACAAGAATAGAAGTAGGCTAACATTTTAATAGATAACAATAAATAAATCTCAAGAGTTATATTTGAAAAACTTTGATAAATGAAATGATTTTCAAAGTTGAGATCAATCAAAAGTTTTCCAAAACAAAAATGATTTGACAATAATAAATAAGATGAGAAACCAATGCAATTTTAGCTCAAAAGAATCTCAATTGAATGCTCTTAAAAAAGTTATAACAAATGACAAGTGAGTTGACATTTATAGAATTAAAAACGCCAATTTTTCTATCAAATTGGATGACACCGCCAATTCTCGGATGACCAATATAATCATTTGTACAGGAAAAAGTAGAAGTCAGAATGGTCAAATTTTGGACCGTTGGAGAAGTCCGGTCGACCGCCCCAACAGTTTGGCGATCCTCTTTTTGACGTCATTTGTTCTGCTTTGAGAGTTTTGAAAAGTATGGTCTTTTAGAGTGCATTTTTCACTAACTTTTCAAGATAAAAAATATTTTACAAGTCTAAAAGTTATTTTTAAAAGTCATTTTTCACTTGATCAAATTATTGTATTCAAATCACTTTTTAATGCACCAAGTTGTTTTCAAGGCATGGAACAATTTTAAGCTATTGTCATTCATGCCATATATCAAGGTGTTAGTACCTTCACATTCTTAGCAAAGAAAACAAGTATTTGATCTTGCTCCAAAGTTTGGCTCTTAATTTCTTGAATATGGCTTCGATCTTGACTTTCTTCAAGAGTCCGATTTGTGGTGATAGCTTTTGATCTTTTGACGACCATTGATCAATTTTCCTTTGTACGCATTGAAAGATTATAATCACTTGAATTCAACTCGTTAGTAAATAAGACCAACTTATTTGTTATAATTAAAATTTCGAGGTTTCAAATTAACCATAGGTCATCATGTATTTGATACAAAAATGACAACAACATCGTAGTGTTTCTCATAAACGATTTCAATATCATTATGCTAATCGGTGCAATTTTTGTATTGAAACGACATCAAAATCATTTTGTGTCCCAAGAACGATTTCAATGTCATTTTATGAATTAGTGCATTTTTGTACTAGAACGACATAAATATCGTTTTGTGTCATATGAACAAAGTCTATATCGTTACGTGAAGTAGTACTTATATTTTGACGTAACGACCTAAATGTCATTTTATTGGTTATGGAACGGCATCACTATCCTGGACATGTGCGATATTTAAACATTAAAGTTATAAAGGCTTGAAAATAACCTTAATCATCATAGTTGCAAATGCACTAGCAAGTTCTTACACAGCATCGTCGAAATAAAAAGTAATTTACACAGAGAAGACGAAGTAGATATACAATATTCTTAAAAATCAACTATTCTAGACAAACAGAACAAAGTAACTATAGAAATATATCAAAACATCAATAAAAATAGAAAAAAAAAATCTAATTCTCGATATCCCATGCCTCAATCTAAGTTGATCCAAAGCAGCTCTCCTGAAGCTTGTTCTTCATAGCACTAAAAAATACAAAACAATTACAAATATTAGAACAAGTGATGACAATAAAGCACATAAGAACAAGATGTATAAGTTATATAAACCAAGTTAAGCATACATATTTTCGATAAGAAAAAAGAAATTTTGTACAAATTCCAATAACTGTAGTACTTCACAAAAAAAAAAAAAAAAATGTTCTACTAACATTTTACTAATACAATTACCAGCTTTATAACCAAATGTGAAATCATCACGAAAGATTATACTTCATTTCACACATTACTTGATAGTTTAATGAGAGGAATTAAGTCCAATTCCAAACACAAACTCCTATTTTTTTTTTTTTTTCCTCAAAACATAGAAGACAAAACATCAAATCTAGAAAGAGTTAAACACAGTGAGCCTTGGTTACTTTCAACTCACATACATATTTGGGGAAAGAGTTAAAAACAATGAGCCTCAAGTCACTCTCATCTCACATACATATTTGGACAATATATCTATTATCTCATCTTCAACATCCTCTTTTACTTAAGTCTTATCCTATCAAATAAGCATTACATTGTAGAGCAAGTATGATATCAATTTTGAGCCTCATTTTAAGTCCATATCACTCTTTGAAAAGTTTTACTTTATAATGTGTAAGGTGAGCTCATATTGTGAAGTCGCCATTTTCACTAAAATCGACAACAATATTCCAAATGATATTTAGCATTGCATACTTGTGAAGGAAATGCAAGACTTTGCACATCAATTGCTAGGGAAAAAAAAATTCTAATGGCCTTCCTTAAAACAAAACTGAGAAAGTTATTAAAGTGAGAACTAACAAACAACAATATCGAAAAGCAACAAATAGAGCCCAATCTTGGAAAAAGCCACAAATGACTTTCACAGATTATTCTTGAGGAACTACCAATTCTAAAGACAAGGAGAAAGTCACAAACAACATCATAAAAAATTCAAGAGAGATATTAACAAAAAAATGTTGTTGCATAAGGAAAATTACCATCATAAAACAAAAACTTTGAAAAATAAATTCTAAGGAGCTAGAAGCGTTTGAGATTAAATCATTCACACACAATCAAATCGAGTCGGAAACAAATAGAACCCAATAGAATTAAAGCAAGTTTCTAAATAAACGTTTGATATTACCTTCAAAATTTGGTGATGAAGAAAATGACTTATCCTCGTAGAAATTGCTGATAATGGTGCCAAAAGGGATTACCACATCTCCCTTTTTCGATTATAGATGTAGGTTACAAACCCTTCTTCGACCCATTTACTGTTTTAATCTACCATTGCTGCCAATAAGTCAATTCACACGAAAATATTTAAAAACCCAACATACAACTCATAAATCAGAGGACGAAATGGGTGAAACCGTGACAAAGAGAGGGCAAAGAGTGCATTGTGCTAGAATAGTCCTCATTATGCCTTTTATTTATTTATTATTATTTTACAATAATTCTAGTAATTGGCAAAGAAATTCTTTACCGCGACACATCCATTATATCACATTGTTTGATCGTACACTTTTGATTTGAATTTATACCTCCAAAGTAAGCAACAGAAATCCTAATTTACACATAAATGTATCCGAGTGTTCCATTTACAACATAAAAAGGACAGAAAATCTGGGGTGAGCAAGTTCAACACTATAAAGAATGATTACCTCGGCCACTTTCTCATTTGATTTAATAAAATTTGAAACGAATTTCTTGGCTTTTCGAAGCTTTTCTTTTGGATAATTTTTCAGCCGCGAGCCAATTTCATGATACTCGTCAACCTTTCTTTTCTCTTCTTCGTCCTCTTCTTGCCGCCTCTTGTACGGATCCTTCGTGTTTTCCCCTGCTTAGCTAGCCATTCCTACCTGACATAAAGGAAGAAGATAGGTTTGATTTGGTTGGTGAAAGCTGAGACTGCGGGAAAGAAAGAAGATATGTTTGATTTGAGAATGGAGATGTAACCATAGACCATTTTCAATTTTCAATTTGGGGATAAATGGTTTTGACGTGAATAAATCTTCAAGTCCTTCTTCAATTTGGCTTTTTACAAGGGAGAATAAAATGGTCTTATTACAATTTTAAATAATTAAATTTCATTTTATTTTTGAGAACATGGTCAAAGGCCTTTTGGACAAAAAAAGATTGAAGAGTGGTCATTTGAACTCATTCTCCATTAATAAATCCATACCAACATAAGACCTAACCCTCGAAGCTTCTGTGTTCACCGTGTCTCCATCTACATCCATGGGCGGACCAAGGGGTCCTGGGGGGCACATGCCCCCAAATTTTTTTTTTTTTAAAAAAAAAAAAATTATGAAATCATGTTTGATATTGATTGAAATTGAAACTTTAATCTAAATCAAAGTTAACAAATAATTTTAATAACATATTTCATAAAATCCATAACTGTTTAATTTTTATCAAAATTTAATAAAAATTTGATTTTAATCTCCACCAAATAGGGGCAAAATCAAAATAAATTTTAATTTCGATAATATACTAAATTTAAAAAATCTCCGACGATTGTACGCTAATCGAATCTACAAATTACTTATATCATTTTGAAACTTATTTCAAGAACTACATTATGGGCATATCGAATATTTCAAATATATATCGAAAATAGTTAAAAATACGTTAAATGTGATTCTTTAAAAATACGTCTAACTCGCATTTTTTTAAAAAAATTCAATTATTTTATTAACATTTATTATTTTTGCGATACAAATTTCTTAATGTAATTTTCATCATTTTATTAGGAAATTTTCAAAAACTTTCTAAATTTTACATCTGAAAAAGTCATATCTCATGTAAATTTTCGAATGTAAAATTACACGGGGTATGATTTTTTTGGACGTAAATTTTCAATTGTAAAATTTCTCCTAACTTCTTTGTAAGTTCGATTGTGCTCCCCCAACATTAAAGTTTTGCGTCCGCCCATGTCTACATCTTCGACTTCATCCGTGCCTTAGACTTCATTTGCGTCAGAATCTACTGCCGTCGTGTTTGAAGTCTGCCACTTCTTCTTCTCTGATATGTCACCTTTCTTTTGTCCCTTTTTATGCACGGTTATTCTCTGGCCAAAACTTCCATTGGATTTTAAAGGCCTCAACCAAAGCCTTAACAAGACTTTGGTTTTTCATTGCTCAATATCCTTTCCACCATCCAAATAGTCTTGCCCAGTGACGAGCTTCTCTAACCACCTCTATCACAGTGTCTACCACTCCTAGGTTGTTGAGCTCATCGATTGCTACCTTGGAAGTGTTTCAAACAAAAGAGTCGAGAGTAATTCAATTGTGCAGCAATTTGGACATTGGTTTCTTTGTCCATGAGCATATCAACCAGTCGTTTAATGCAATTGCTCTTCAACAGGCAAAACTGACTATCTTTTATTCTTCTTCACTAACTATCATGACTAGATTCGACACGATTTTCTTCGTAAATGTTCATGCATTTTGTCAAATTTTGCCAACTTTACAATTGAAAAATTAGCATTTGTAAAGCAAGGAAATTAACCCTAAAGTTGTAGGAATTTTGTGAAAAGATAAATATGCATAAGGAAAGAAATGTTAATGACTAAAAACTCAGATCTTAAAGGCTGGAGATGAGCTAAATGGCAATGACTAATTGTAAAAATGTCTCAAAGAAAAACACATGTTTTTAACTCTCAAAGCATGATGGAGCTTTGACCACGGAGAAACATATTCATTGATGGATGATGGGAAGTTGCTGAAAAAAGCAAAGATGGGTGTTTGTTTGATGCACATAGAGTTTGACTATGAGCTTCAGCCAGAGAACAGCTGATTGTACGTATTTATATTCACCCTTATGAACTTCAGATCTTTCATGGCTTCTGTACAATGTTGTGGAAGTAGCTTGGCCATTGTCCAGCAAGCATGTGTTTACTATTGATAATATGTTTGTGAGGTCTTCTCTTAACTCCCATTGTGAAAAAATGACATCAGCCTTGTCCATTGCAGTTGTCGTTGCTTACAAAGGGCTTCGACAATGCATCCAAGCGGTTATGGCTGAGGTTTGAGATCGAGAACTTATCATAAAACATACGTTCAAGGGTACTATCTTCTACTCACAAATTTATTATTTCATTGTCCTAGGGAAAAAGTAATAGATTAAGGTGAAACTAAAGAAGATGAAGAAGTCTATTGTGATTTTCTTTCTTTCTCTGGCAATTATTTTGAGTTTGTTTACTGTTCCTTTAGGTATAAATAACCATCTTCTAGTCTTTATTCTTGTTTATATATTTCTTCCTTGTTTTTCTAAAAGTAGAAATTGATTTTAAGGGATAGATTAAAACTAACATGGTCAACTATCGTAAGATCAACAATCATAATATGCTTGAGAGAAAAATCAGTTAGAATTGAATTTTTTTTCTACTCATCTAGGAACTTGACACAAAGTAAAGCACTAATGAACAAGTTTGATCTCTACGTAGTGGCAATGACAACTTGATACATATATGTTGAATGTGCAAGTTCTCTTGAAAGACTACACAAGTTGTTATAATAAGTCAATAGTCATGTATTTCAAAAGGAGTTCGATGATGTCAGAATTTACAGAGATAAAGTTCCATGAAAAAGTTCAAAATGATAAGATTTCGATATAACATATTAGGTCAAACTCAATGATAGCAGTTCCATTTGTTAAAGGGCTACTACTCGAAGTCTTTCATGAGCACACTATTCACATAGTGTTGTATGTTTTAAATGATATGATAGTTTAGCGGGAGTTTATATTTGGATGTTATCTACTTAGACAAATGATTTTATTTGTGCATATTCGGGTTATCTTCAGAAATAAAATATTTAGTTCAGTTTCACTCTCATTAAAGTTTCGGTTTAATTCTATTAAAAGAATAAGATATGACCACTTGGAAATAAGCGTGTTTAGATAACATTAAGCCCTTGTTTGACATTCATTAATTTCTCATTCTCATTCTTCATTTCAACCACACATTCTCCAAATAAAATAATATTACATACAAATTAAAAACTTTTCATTACTTTTTCATCATACATTCTCACATCAATCACTATTCTAAAATTTTCCTTTTCCTCAAAATGAGTTTCAAACAGGGGCTAAATGTAATATCCATGTTAGATATCCATACTTGATCTATGTTATTTGATTGTGTTATACGTGATCATTGATGGATTTAGTTATGATACTTGTAAAAAAGATCAATTTGATTCTATATTGACATGATTAATGGACGAGATTGATGGGAGATACTTTTTGTTATGATAGCAAATCTTGACGTCATAAGATGACATATATGGCCCAAGTTGGAGATTGTTGGAAAAAACAATTTGTCATACGGGCCTACATATGCAACTAATTGTATGTTAAAAGCTGTCTTAAAATTAAGTTCGTTTAAAGTGATCTAATAAAGATTTAAAGTTATTGGATTTTGGATATCTAAATAAAGTATAGATTTAAATATGCGTAGAGACCGAAATCCATTAGAGTTGTATTTCATGATGAACCAAAATGCTTGCTTATATATAATTTATCAAATTAATAAGTTGCGAATTATTTCTTGATCACAAATCAAATATTTTATAGGTAACAACTTATTTCATGATTACATATCATTAAATTAATTGGTCACAATTATTTTTCGATCAAATTAATTAGTCAAAAATTAACAAATTGTAAGTTACGACTACAGATTTTGTCAAAATTTCACATTTTTAGGTGACATGTTATTTATTGTTCGCAAATTATAAACCAACAAACCTCACCCCAAAATTACAACACCATCGCAAAATAGATCCAGAATCAGGGTCGTGACGACATCGACAAATCAGTCTAAGCATCAAATCGGATCAAATCCAAAACCATCTTCAAACTATCATATACAAAATAATCAAAACTAAAAAAAAGAACAGAATAGAACTGGAAGAAGAACGAAATACATTGTCCCGCTATGTGCGGCGTTGCTGCTGTAGCTTTCGATGCTGCTATTGTGTCATCGCCCACTGTGCCTCGACGGTGGGGCCTCTCAACAGTGGTAGAAGAGAGAGGATGGATAAAGATAATAGAAAGGAAAAATGATTTACGGTTTGGGTTTGGGTTAAATGGGGGGTGTAGTTGTTATGTAGATTAATTTATTTTTATAATATTATTAAAAAACTAAATTATAACCAGGTTTTTGTACAAAAAAACTTTTAAACATGATTTTTGAACTAAGAAGTTCAAAAGCATGTGAGGGTGTAATTTCTTCAAGATTAAATAGGGGTTATGGTCCCCAATTCTAATGCGATTCTCATTTTTTGCTTCATCCCATCAACACACGAATAATCAAAGAGAAAACATATTGAACAGGAAGATCAAGAACCGCAATCAATAATCAAGAAAAAGGATTGAAGCAATCAAGATTAAATAACAAGAAGTCAAGATTAAAGAAATTGCAGTTGATTTTCAAGATTCGATTCAATGGATCAAGGTATTTTCTGTGTTTATTAATTCTCTTGATGATTTAACATGGAGATCTTGGCAATATGTATAGATTTCATAAAGTTTAAGTTTTATAAAAAGGTATTCGACAATCCTTGGTCTAAGCTTGGTCAAGTTGAGAAATACTTCAGAAAAAAGGGCATTGCCACACTGAAATATTCTGGATTAATGGTTTTTCGATGCTACTTATTGTTTGTATTATTATCTTTCTAAAATAAGTTCTGGAAAGCAAGGTGAACGTGTGTCTTTTGTTGGTGAATGTTTTACATATTGGAAAGATTAAAAAAAAAAGGCTTCATACTCATGTTGGAGAATATGATAGTGCACATAATTAAGCTCGCATTAAGTGCGAAGTTTTAATGAATCAAAGAGCAACACATTCAATCAGTTTTCTACGAGCAATTAGAACAAGTAAAAATTGCATATATTACCCATCTTAATGCATCTATTGATTGTGTTTGACTTCTATTGCAACAAGGACATTCATTTCGAGATCATGATAAATCTAAGGATTCTCCCAATCCAAGTAATGAGTTATTGTACTACGATATCAAAGTATGAAAACTCGAAATGAACTAGTGTAATTATAAACTATGTCATTTTTAGTATTGTCGTAATATTATTTTATGCTTTTATCATTATTAAACCCATAACTCAAAACTCGACGCTTAGCATCGATAAATTGTGCCCGCATTGAGTTACTTTCCTGGCTGCGTCCTTGTGCGGAGAGTATATGTTGTCCATCAGTCATATGATCAAGCAATGTATCTGCTGATTGTAGAAGGACCCCACACACCACACCTCCAACCCCATGTATAGGAAGAAACAAGTTTTTTTAAATATTGATGTGATACAAGTTGAAATTGGCAGGTTTTAATCTTGAAACATGCTACATGTATGGTCATTAAATTTACACCCCACTAATGACTGTACAAATAGATTTTTCCTTTAATCTTTTCGCTTTGTTCGATTATTCGAAATTTTCGGAGTTGCGTGCGTGGTGATCTGTTGCATGGGCTGATATTGAGAAATTTTTTAGACAGTCAATAAAACAGGAATTATTTTGAAATATTTATGACGTTTTATGTATGACTCGTCCACCTCCCCCTAACTAGTCGTCAAATTTGTCAGAATGAGATGGATGCTTTTTCTATGTTCTTTTATTCTCTCGTCTTGACTACAATTTTGTTTTTCTTCCCTTTATAAATTTTTATGTTATTGAAAAATTCATTATCTTTCTCAAAAAATAAAATAAAATAATAAGCATTCATCATCGAATATCTTGAGTGTTTGTTCCAGTGGACTCTCACCCTCTTTAAGAGTTAATTTAATCAACAGTCACTGAACTTTAAAGTTGTTATCACTTACTCACTCAACTTCAACGAATTACCAAACGGTCATCCATCTTTCTTTGTAGTTAACCATCCATCGGCCACTCGACTTCCGTCTCTTCAAATTAACAGAAAATTCCATGTGGATGACTGAATCCCACTTGGCAAACTCCCCCGTTAAATTATTGACCGGTTGTAATTCATTTCCCCCATTTCACGACATTCCCTTTCACCGGAAGAGAAGTTAGAACCCCCAACCCTAAACCCTTATTTCCCAAATTGTGAAATAAAATGACAACTTTCGCTTCATCTCCACCACCACTGGAAGAGAACTTTTTTTTTTTTTTTTTGTAGGTGCTTCAGAAATTGAAATAGTCGACGAAGAAGTTCCAAATAAATTGCAGGAGTTAAGTGGTTTTAGTCCTAAAATGCCTTCATTTATGGAAAATGATTGTTTCGAGGATGAAGAGATTCAAAAGTTTGATGAAGAACAGCCATGCGTTCTGCAGAATCTGATTAGTGTAAAATATCAGTTGGAGCAGGGGAGTTGTTAGTGGGTCTGGAATTGTTGCACAGAATATAAACAGAACTTGAAACTAATGCCCAGAATATTAAAGAACTTGGAATTATGAATGCAAAGAATTTATTCTCAATTGACAGAATTAATAACGAGCAGGTTTTGGAATCACTCCAAGGAAAACAGGTTTTGGAATCACTCCAAGGAACCACAAGGTCCTGAAACAAACAAAGCTGAATCCTAAAGTTTCCTCCTATCCGGCTATTTATTATTGGCTAACAAATTGGCTAGTTACTGATGCCAAAAATCTAGAAAGATAACAATGAACAAACAAACTGATAAGAACAAAACAAAACATATTTAAATCCATTAATCCCAAGAATGTCGGCCAACCAAGATTCAAGCAAATCAGTCTCCAATTCCAGCACGTCTCTTCTTCCAGCACTTGGACTTGGAATATTTGCATCAGGAATCCATGCCGGCATTGCAGACAGAGAAGTCTGGCTGTCGTTTAGTGCAATTTTCTGTTGGTCATAGAATGTGTTCCACATGTCGTTTAACCATCATGGATGAATGTATTTTGAATGAATGGAAATTTTTGTAGTTGTTATATACCAGCAGTTTTTGTAGCTGTATTCTGTGCCACTGGAATTGAGATTCATGCACAGTTGACAGTAGATTACAAAAAGTATATTTTTTTTTTTTTGATAGGTAGATTACAAAAAAAGTATTTATTTGAAGGTTTTTAGAGGGATCTGGTATCCATGTGTTTATATTGGTGGATCTCAGTAAATTTATTTGACTTTGCCAATCACACTTTGTAGAATCACAAACATTTTATTTTGCTTGTTCATCTGCTCCATTTTATTTCACAATCTGCAGAATCACAAATTTCACAAACACCTATATCTGCTCCATTTTATTTCACACTTTCCAGATTCACAAACACCTATACCTGCATCCTTAACACTATTGGAAATATCAACAAATTTGTTGTCATCTCATATCTGTGTTGAGGCTGAGAAACAGATGATATTAATTTATCAATTGTTCATATATTAAACAAATGAAATTTTGGAATTAAGATGACATGTATGCCTGAGCCTGTGCACTCAATCTGGTGCATCACATTTATGCACCCCAATCAATCCAATTTTCAATAACCTCAGAAGCAAGTTCTGATTTACACATAATATTGCCCACCTACCAACTCAGCCACAAAAATGAAACAAACCGAGCTATACCATGATTCATTCATTCCTGCTTCTTCATCATTTTCATTACTACTTATTCACAGCAATAACCAGGACTGCAATCTCCCTTCTATATGGGCTCTTGTACCTATTCATAGACATCAACAAAACGTCACTAATTTCACCAATTTTATAAGGAAATGTTGTGATTCATTGCCAATACTCATGCACCCAACTGATGTGCCATTTATATTAGGTTTCTCTGTAAGCAAGGTGTTGACTTCCTTATTTCTCCCACTGTCTCTTGCCACTGTTGCACTGAGAACAACATAATCAGGTTTCATTGGAATGCGCTCTTCTTCCACAGAATCTTCAACTCCACTAACAGCATTCTCATAACTTATGTGCTCCAACTGATATTGTACACTAATCAAATTCTGCAGAACGCAGGGCTGTTCATCAAACTTTTGAATCTCTTCATCCTCGAAACAATCATTTTCGATAAATGAAGGCATTTTAGGACTCAAACCACTTAACTCCTGCAATTTATTTGGAACTTCTTCGTCGACTATTTCAATTTCTGAAGCACCTACAAAAAAAAAAAAAGGGTTTGAATTGGGGGTTCTCTTCCAGTGGTGGTGGAGATGAAGCTAAAGTTGTCATTTTATTTCACAATTTGGGAAATAAGGGTTTAGGGTTGGGGGTTCTAACTTCTCTTCCAGTGAAAAGGAATGTCGTGAAAATGGGGGAGATGAATTACAACTGGTCAATAATTTAACGGGGGAGTTTGCCACATGGGATTCCGTCATCCACGTGGAATTTTCTGTTAATTTGAAGAGACGGAAGTCGAGTGGGTGATGGATGGTTAACTATAAGGAAAGATAGATGATCGTTCGGTAACCCGTTGAAGTTGAGTGAGTAAGTGGTAACAATTTTAAAATTCAGTGATTGTTGATTAAATTAACTCCCCTCTTTAATGGAAAGGTAGAAATAGAAAGTAACAAAAAAGAATAAACCTTTTTCTTTGTGAAAGTAGTATGAAAAATTGCAAATTAAATGTTGCATCTAAATAGGGAGTAGATGTGACCTTGCGAATGTAATTTAATATCGCAGAGTTGTGATATTTGCATAATGTAAGAGTCTCAATATTCAGTGCTCATATTTATTTCGTGGTACTGTTTTGTTTGAATCCGGTGCTAATATTTCATTCCATCTTATCCTGTGGAGAGTATAATGAGTATTCAATATCTGCCCAGATAGCTAAGAATATCCAGCAGCCTCTGTTCAGTTCTTCATTTTGTTTGAACAGACATAGTTTATACTTTAAATGTTATGAAAATCTGAAAGACTTAAAGACAAACAAAATCTAGTGAATGTAATTTTTCCTATCTTTTTCTCCTTTCAAACTCTGTCCTGATAAAAATTATTGAATGCTGTTTCAGGTTCTTTTACAGACAACTAGAGAGTTTGCTCCTTGGTTTGATGTATCTTCTTCAGAAGATAGAGAAGCTTTGCATGAAATTGCACGTCCTCAAGTTCATGGCGATGATATAAATTGTGTCACAATTATCAAAGGAAAGGGGAACCACAAGTGGAGCCGATTCATAAGTTGGCAGAGTTTTTGAAGCTCTTCTATCCTTCTTAAAGACTTTGAATCATACAAATTCATGGAAATTTAATTTTTCTGACAACCTTCAAGCTGACATGCAAATTTTGGGTGCAAATATGTTGACAACCCCAGAATCCCATATATGTTCAAGGTGAGCTTTATGTTATATCTATCCCAGATTTTGATTCTGAAGCTCTCATACCAACAGACTAATGTCTTTGTACATCCAAGAGCATTGTAAGAACAAAATTACTTTCTTATCTATAGCAGGCAAAATTGATTATTCCCTGTTAAGTTTTATAGACTCTATCAATATTTTATGTTTCGGGTGGTGGTTCTGGCTGTGAAATAGGCTGCATCCTTTTCTGGATGCAACACTAGAGAACATTCAATCCTTAAATTGATAACTAGCCTGACCTACAGCCTTCCTTGTATGAATTTATATGGTGAATTTAGATGGTTTCTGTGAAAACAGTTTCTCATGTTATGTTTTTGTATATGGGGAAGTGACAATCTTCTCTCCTCTGGGCTGAAGGAAAGAGGAGATTTGATCTCAAGATTGTTATGTCAAAACTTAATGTTCATATCTTTTATGGTGTCATTGGCTTGAGCACGACAATTTCTTTAGATCTCCAGCACCTACCTATCAGACTACCATTACAATACCTTAATCACATAATGTATTTTATCAGTGTTACTGTTAGAGAATAACGAGATAATATGGCAAAATATGAAGTGAACGATCACAAATGCACAAGAACATAATAATTGGCGAAGAAAGAGAATTCACTAAAATATGGAGAAAGAATACAATGATTTTGTATTTCTTACTTTTCTAACTTAACTAACTCGTAATGAAGAGCCAACTATGTCCTTATTAGGTAGGATTCAAATTAGATTTTTAGTAGATTTTAATAAAATATAATGAAATGCGTGGTTAAAAAGTTGTGGAATAAGTGGTTAAAATCAACTTTGACTTTGACGTAAATTAAAATTTAGATTTTAATCGGTACCAAACAGAGACTATATATAGGATATATGTCAAACCTGGTTACAGTGTTTTAGATGGAAATAATATCTCAAAAATCGTGGAATCACAAAACAAATCTCAAGCAGGATATCATCAGCACTCGAGCACCAGTCGAGTGACAAGTGGGCAGCAGTACAACGATCATGCCCTACATCTATAAAGACCCCCATATAAGCTTAATCTTTTTCATCACGGGATTTGTAAAGGATTCTCTCTCCCATTGAACTATCTTTTTATTTTCACCTCAATAAAAAATCTTATATACTAATATCAAATCAAGTTATCTGTTTGAACTATCTTTTTATTTTCACCTCAATAAAAAATCTTATATACTAATATCAAATCAAGTTATCTGTTTGAGATTAGACAAATCAAGTTATTCAATTGGTATTTGTAGGGTTAACTTTTATTTAAAATTAATCAATTTTTTAAGTGATCAAATTTCAAGATAAAATTATTATGACATTCATAATTGTTGACCTCAATAAATGTTTCCACGTGGCCAACAGAATATGATCTCGCTTTTCATCTACACACTTGAACACACCGTTAGTTGCCCTTGGCTTTCTCTGATGGTGGAGGAGGTGATCGTGAGCATTTCGACGGTCAAGTTGGTTTTTATGTATAATTTTTTTCCATGCAGGAGAGGTTCTCGAGGTTGAGGTGAAGTCCTATGCGACTTGGCTTAAATACATTTCATAGTTCATAGGAGAAAGGGAGGTTGTCATCATTGTCATCTAGCTCGTACAACGTGTACGGCCTATTGGAGTCTCATTTATCAACTTGGTAGTGAGGTGGTTGAGAGGTCCTTGCCTGGTTCTTAGTCACCTCTGCTAACTTCATCTCCCTCCTATTTCTAGGGGAAAGGTCACCCTTGAATTCCTGAGCCAGCTATTGTTGCCTAGGCATGTGAGGTGACTATAGCGACCTATTTCTAGGTGTTTCAGGCTGTCGAAAATGTTGGTTGACCTTTGGAGCCTTTGATATTTGGGAGAAAAGTTCTCTTTTAAATTTGAACGCGTGCCTGATGTGTAATTATATGATACGTCCACTCCCACTTCTCTCTTGTCAGGACTATTTCCCTTTTCCCTGTTAGGGTGAACCCCTTGGCTTTGTACCCCTCATCTTGAGGTTTGGAAAAGGTGAGGTGGAGGCATGCCGGGAAGCACTTGATGACCTTCCTACCCTTGTATTTGCATGAAGAGCTCTTGCATGGCTATGTTTTAAGCAGTGATACTCCTCATGTTTGCAGCCACATCTCTGGTGTGGCATGCTACCACTGCTCCACCTGTCTTATTGTTCATGAAAATATATTTCGAATAAAAAACACTGTAATTGTACGGTTCATTAACAAGTAGTAAAGTTGACTTTTTGAGTTCGAGCATCGTCCCACAAGGTTCTACTTCAAATTATCTTGATCTTAATCGAAACAATAAAATGAGTGTTTGTTTTTATAACTAAGTTACGGATGCGGATTCTATTATGAATTCTTTAACTAGATTGAATGAAATTTATGTCAAATGCAAATTGAAGTTTTTCCAATATATGATGAATGTACTGGGATCAAGAATCCCCATGTAATACTCTTTTTAAACCTAGTTCTACACTTTGATGCACGACCGAAATATTGAAGAATCAATGTTCCTAAATTATTTAACGGTCTCTCTCGAGTAAAGTCAAACATGCTCTAATATGTGACCTGACTATATCTCTGTGACGGATGCGAACATACAAGAACGCACGAGTTTTTGTGAGCACTTAAAGATTCATATAGGGCATAGTGATGGCTTGTCCGTAGGTACACAGATCTGGAATTCTGAACCTATGCACCGACTTATGTGCAATGGCTTGTCCGTTGCCAACCGCGCATTGAGGAACTAGTAACTGAGTTCTCAACGCTCCCATCTCATCCTGCAGATTAGGTATGATACCAACAACTTCAGTCATAGCTGCGCAAGCCTCTTGGCTTTCATCCAGTTGGATGCGTAATTCTCGAATTTCCGTCTCTGCCACTTCGACTTTTTCTCTGAGGTTCTCCATGGCAAAACACAACCTAGTATTTGTTACCTCAAGTGCCTCCAAACGCTGTCTGGTGTTCTTTTTTTGAACATCTACTACCTCCGTGGTGTTCAAAGAATTTGGATCAATTTTCATAGATTTCTTATCAAGATCTTGAGCCGCAACTCTGATACCAACTTTCACGAGTAACCTTTTCTTAGCACAAAAATGGGACACCGTGCAGCAGTAGTCTGCTCTGCTAGACTACCTTCCACATACTCTCAATCATTTGAGGACGAAAGTAATTTTGATCACAATTTAAAAAAAGCTTGCAACATGAAATTGAAACGCAATGAAATAAACTTGATCATTGATTGCTAAAGTTGAATATTATAATAGACGAAAGCAGAAAATTACAATGGCTAGTGCAGGGGGCGAACGGTAGAAAGCTTGAAAATGTTTGAAAAACTAATACCCCCTATAATAGATTTCGGAACAAAAATCCAAATGACGGGAGTATACGTCTTTTGACCGAAGAATCATACTAAAATTTTTTAATTTCTATCTATTTAAATAAATTATTTGCGATGATAGGATCACATGACTTAAGCAAAGCTGCAACCCGTGACACCTTGTCCAGTGCATGTACAGTAGTATACATTGTATCCACTCAATATTTGTATGGTTACACGATCAAAATTATAGAAATACAATATCGAGAATAATATTTTGTGCAATCGTTCCTTGGTATGTATATATAAAGGGATAATTGAAGCTAAGGCTCCAAACCTTTCAAATCGATGAAGTTGAGACCCAAATGGATGGAGAATATCCAAATCGCAATTAATTGACTAAAAACCCAAAAAAGGAAAAATGATAGAAAAATAAAAAGAATGTTACTTGTACTTAAGGAGTTACATAATAGTTTATGTTAGGTTTTAGTTGATTTTGTAATTGGTGAATTCTGTGAACAAAATGACTTATATTGATAAAGTGTCATAGTTCAAGGAGTAATGTGCAAATTGCTTAAAAGTTGGTTATAGGGTCTAGGGTTTCGAGTTTGGAATAAGGAGGAAAACGGCGCGAATTTTCGATGGACTGTCGCCAAGGGTTGACTCGAGCTACAAAAGCAGAAACATTGTCGCTAGACCGTCGCCCCTCCTTCGCTCGAGCGACACACTGTCGCTCGACTGTTGCTGGCCCTTCGCTCGAGCGACAACTTTATACGGGAATATTTTATTTCGTGTTTTAAAGGCTTTTTTCCTAGTCCATCTGTTTTCTACCCTACCTATAAATATCCTAAAGCTACAGAACGAGAATTCTAAGGTTGAATAATAAGCAAACATTGTGCTGTCAATTTTCTTTCATCCTTGAAGCTTTCAACCTTCATGTTACTTTGAGATTCGTTCTTGGTAGTCAGAAAAACATCAGTTTCAATATCCAAAAACCAAAAACCGAACTTCCTACATATTTGTCAAAGGTGCTGGAGATCGAGGAATGCGACTGGAGTTTCAGTCTGTGAAGAACGGGTTGTTCTTTGTGATCCATAGGAGATAGACGATTCTACCAAACTAAGGGCCACTGCATGATAGCAAGTTCCAAGAAAGTGTTGGTTGTTGCAGCTGGAATTGATGCAGGGGAGCACAAAATTCAGAATTGCAGTCAAGAGATCAAATAGTTCGTGTCGTCGTTTAGTCTGATAGACTGTAAGTACAGTATCGTTTATAGTGGATTGACTGACAAAGCTCGCCCGCAGTTTTTCCCAATTGGGTTTCTCCATGAACAATTCTTGTGTTCTTTACTGCTTTGTGATTTGATGTTTATGATATGCAAATTACGGTAATTCAAAGTATGATAATTTAATTTGCATGATTAAAGTGACTTGTTGCTTTTTAATTCGTAATTATTTCTTATTCCGCATTAAATATCTATTCACCCCCCTCTAGGTATTATTAGGGTCAAATTTGCATTTTTCAGTTTATATACAAATAAGGTGTCAAAAAGAGATGGAAAAATTTATTTTATTTGGTTGAAGAAAATATAATTCAATTATACATCACCACATGATGTGTATATAAACCATTATGTATATGTAGTACAACCAAAAAAATAAAATCATTTTTCTTCCCAAAATCTCCCATCCCACTCCACAACAAACCAGGAAACCCAAAACTTTGATCAACTGAAAATTGTCGGCGTCACCATCACCTCAAGCGACGACTTTGAGGTGTAGAAAAGACAGTTGTGTTATATCTTAGATGAATTTTGCTATGGAATGTTAAATTGACCTGAATTTAGTGAGTATTTTTATGGCTTTCTATTTTTTCATGAGATCTGCTATGTGTACAATGGGGTTTACACTCCGACTGAAACCCCTCTCACATGGGGTAAGGCCGCAATTTTTTTATTACAGGCCCCACTTCCTATGTAAGGGACGTCATCCAGGGTGTAAACTCTGGATGTACAAATAGCAAAAAAATTCATAGATTTGTTTACAATTCTTAATCATTGTTATTTGTACTCGTGTTCAAATTGTCTTTTTATGCGTTTGCATGTGTTGATTCACATGTGATTTCACACATACTCAAGAGGCTATGGATCCCATAAATTATTTTGTGTGATTGAGTAGATGAATTAAATGTTTTGATTCTTAAATGTTGTTATGCACTCTACTCAATTTTTTTTAATGACTCAAGTATCAAAGTTTTGCTTGACTAATCTTGATGAGTGACATTCTTTCGCCGTCGAAGTAAATCGAATGCACTCACAATTTATACACATTTGGGCCGAACATTCAAGAAGCGATTATCCTCCATGTGGACCCCCTTCACGACATGCGGACGGAACCCCCGAAGATATAATAGAATACATTATGATGTTGTCTCCACAAAATATTGTCTTCAACTCAACTCAATTTTGATTTGTTTTTCATTGTGTTCATGCGTGGAAACTTCTGGACAAAAGGTTTGGTATGCAAATGAATATTCAATCCGTCTGTCAAGGACTGAGGAGAGTGATTTGGAATTGAAAATATTGAGCGACGACTTTGAGGTGGCGGTGGTGGTCGACAGTGGGTAGAGCGGTGGCATTAGCTATCACCTGCAATTGCATATGATGATTGTATTTTTGTTTTGATTTGGGATGAGATGACGAATTTTTTATTTGTTTTAATTTTTGGTTTGTCTTTTTAATTTTTTTTAACGTGGTAATATATAAACTTACCATTTTTTCCTCGTTGAAATTGTTAAAAAAATACAAAAACAAGAAAAGGTCGAACTCAATTTTTTTTTTTTTTTATCAACAACAGAAAATGGATGAAATCCATGCATTTATGGTTAAAAAGATTTTGGATGACAACTCCAACGATTGAAAAGCTAGGAAAAAATATACAATTTTTTAAAAGGTTTGGTGCCTTAATTGCAATTATCCCATATACAAATTTCACTAAATAGGGGATTTTTTTATTTTTTTTTTTTTTTTAAATCCTAATCTTAGCCTATCTTGAAAAAAAAATTAAAAAATTTTGCTATATATATATATATTCAGATTTACACACTAGAATATCGAATTTACAATTACACAATCTCAAATCATCTTTCACATTTCACACATTTAATCCAACCATTATAACACTTTCACGTCATCAATCTATCAACTAAGGTGTCAACCAAATTGTACAAATAGCTTTAAAAAAAAAAAAAACTATGAATATCCCTCCACACCCACTTGTTTGCTCAAGGCAATTGCCTCGCGATGAAGTAAATCATAGGGGCATAACAAAGTGTGGACATAATAATTATTATCTAGAACAGATAGACGCAAAATCATTACTCAAAATCTTGCACAGTTGTACTAAATTGCGATCAAATATGTCTTTAGAAACAAATTGCTTGTTGAATATCAAGAAGCTAAATAGTCAACAAATGTTTTGAATCAGCAAAATTTCACTTCCTGGAAGAAGGATGTAAACAAACAAAATCTAGGATGTAACTGCATGGAGCACTTGGCTGTTAAACTTTATAATAAATAAAATCCCAATAGACATTCAAGCATACTTTTAAAACTATCGGGAATAAAGAAAGTTACTCCATCAAAAGGATTCAATTTCCTTCATGTGAGAAAAAAGTTGCATAGTTCAAATACTACTAGGGTATAACTGGTGACAAAAACCATGATAGATTTTCTGTCAATAATTTATATATTAGCAGAATGCCTCAGGAAATTAATTGAACCAATAATGGAGCCAATCCATAATCTTTGACTGCCTCGAAAGATTCTGTGTATGAAAACAAATATTGTGCTGCAATGGAAAACAAAAACATCAACCATAAAAATCATTTACATCAAAAGGAAATCATATCAAGTATATAAAGTCTCCCAAAACAGTACCTCGACAAACTTAAACTTAGATTCAAGACTAGCAAATCTTTTAGTCAAATCAAATTTATCCCGGAGATACTCCCAAATCTTAGCATATTCAGCATCCTTCCAAGCTATATCTGATCTGAATACCATGAAGAATGTCTTATGTGAGAAGACAAAAAATTCTGTTTAAAAGAAGAGGAATGCATACTTAAATATCGTTAGAAGAGTTCACTAAATCTCCTAAATAAGGAAACGAATGAAAAGGTCAGATATCTAGGATTAGAAATTGTAGTGGTAATCCTATTTAAGAGAGTTGTGACAAAAACTAAAAGTACAGAAAATAATACTAATGGGTGTGAGGAAAGTCAAATCTACCAATACTTCCAATATTTAGTCTATTAACCTTCCACAGGCACTTGTGTGTGATTACATTGTTGTACTTGCCTCTTAATATAATTAAGATACCACAAGACACCATTATCATATGGATATTACAGCTTGGCGTCTATATTATCATTTTAATGTATATAATTGTATGTTTCATATTTATGTTAATTATATCTATCACATTTAGATTGATATCATAATTGTATAATGTAATACTCTTCCTATATAATGCAAAGAATCCCTCAATGGAAGACCATTCAACCAAAAGTTTGTCCTCTTAAAGCACTCACATGGAAGTATTACCTTACAAAAAGACCCAGCTTAAGAATAATTAGAACAAGATTGGAATTTGCCTTTCCAACTAATTGATAGATCTTTTTTGGCTCTGTTTTTATAGTTCCAGTGTCCACCATCCCACAATTGAAGTCAGAAAATTCTACAATAATTGCATCAACCTGAAAGAGCACACATAGAGCTCAACAAGATACAACCAATGAAGTTGCATTGTCATATAAGTGAAACATGGAAGTTGATAAAATACTTACCTGATGGACATAGTAGTCAAGAGCAATACTTTGACCAAGAACACTACCAATTATGCGAATCCTTTCAATATTTAGGTACTGTAGCATTATGTAATCTGACTTGTGTTGCACCAATGTGTTCAAAGTTGGCTCCTCTCTCACCTCATACTCTTATTTTTTTCCGAAGCAATTCAGAAATTCATCAAATTGAGAGGAGAGACAGAGAAATGACCAAGAGTGAGACACAAATTATGTGTATCAAGAATTACCAAATAAAACATGTATTTGATTCCAGAATCTAGACACATAATTGAGCTAAAATCCTAATAATACTGACATAAATTGCTCATTAACCGATAAACCTTTCATATGGGGTAATTAGCACACAACGTCCCTACCCTTCATTATTATCGTGAAAAACGTTCATATCTTATATTTTTTGATATTACGCTTCCATTTTGAAAAGAAAATTTATTTTGTATTCAATTAGCAGAAATATTCGCGATGAATGGATGGAATGACGTTGTTAGGCAATCAAATGTGTAATTAATGGTGAAAATGTCAAAAAACAATACAAGGTAGGGACGCTTTGCATAATAATATTAAAAGGTAGAGACGCTATGTGTTAATAACCCTTTTTATGTGATGGTCATCCATCATTTATACTACAAGTCTTGAATCCAATAAGAAGGATCTCTGTAAAATGTGCAACATCAACTTTATAATTCTCTTGGAACAGAGAGAAATGACAATTTTGTATATGAAAATAATATTTTTTTGTTTGTTTTGAAAGTAAAAAATATAAGACTTCAAGTAAAGCAGGCATAAAAAAAAGGTATGAACGTGTTATCAAAAACTTGTCAATAATAGATATCAATGCACATTATTGCATGATCACAATCACGTGATAAAGGTTCTGCACAAGTTTAAGAATAGAATAAAGAACATACCTTTCTTTCTCATCTCAGGGAGCAATCCCGACGCGTGTCTTTCAACAATTTTCAGATATTCATCAACCTCATGATCTAGGATGTTGAATAAGACAATCGATCCATATGGAAAAACTACCATGTAACAGCCATCACTCTCACTTAAATTAGCACCCAACCCCTGAAATGACATTACACATTTAAAAGGATATTTATGTATAGTGTCAAATATTGTCAATCATGTTTTATCTAAAGAAATACTACGTGCAATATCATTGACAATAATGTGCTCCACAAATCTAGAGAAAAGAACATCCAGACAGTTAACAACGTGACAAGTATACTCTTTTAAACTGTTTGTATCTAAATCAAATGCATAATGTCATCTTTATTATACATAGTTAAATAAAACACATTATACATCAATGACATGTAAATTAATAAAAAATGACTATTGTTTGCCAATAATATAATAAATAGAAAGAAAATGAAACTTACATTTCCAAATCCCAGAACCACATAATTTGTCATTAGAGATGAAGGAAGAATAAAATTCTGTTTATGCGACTCCACCAAAGTCCTCAAATTCACACTACAACAAAAGTATCACAACAATAATAACAATCAGTGGTGAAGCCACACATTCTTCATTGTGTGGTCAAAAATTAAATTATATATTTTTTATTGAACAATCGTTTTATCAATATTTTGCTCTTCGCTGAAAAAATAGAGATTTTATCATTGGACCTAAGAACATCTCATCGTACAGTCTTTTGATACTCATATTACAGGATTGAACTCCAAAAGTATTCCTCAAAAAATCTGAACTCATACCAACTACTTCAATAGTCAAGAACAATACCTATGCTAACCTGGTTCTGAAAATTCTCAAAATTTTCTCAACTCTCCCACTTTATGCAATGCATCGCCCTCATCCTCCTCTCTCCCAAAAGCAAGAAATGTTATACACATTTATGAACATGATCGAATCAATAATAAGAGTCAGCTGGTCACCAAATCCGATGCTATTTATTTTAATATAGTTAAACAGAAACAATCTTGATACCCTTTGAACGTTTTCTGTTTTGGTTGAATAATCAGTATTTACCCCACAACTAATCTGTACTCACATGAATGCAAAACCGTCCCTGATAACAATACGCAGTAAAATACAAAAACACAAGAACTCGAACCTAGTGGAGAAAAAAAATGCCCTCACAGGAATGGCGGCCTTGGAAGTTTGATCCTCCTCATTCCCACCTCCCCCATTTCCCGAGCACGAAATGCTGTGGGCTACAGATGAAAAAATACATCTGGACATAAAAACTCCGGGATTCCGCCTCAACAGAGACCCATTTTGAAAGTAGTGAGCAGAGCGTGCTACGAAACTTTGGGTGCTGAGCTTAGTTGTAAAAGTTCTGATGGAGTTTAACGAGTAAAATACGGTGGACGTTAATTTTAACAGCCTCATTTTTCGTTTGTTGCTTGGTTTCTCTCTTGAGTTTCTTGAGGAGAATGGAAAGGATGTGGGGGTGGGGAATAGCAGTGATTCTCGTGTATCAGTGGAAAGGGACAAGTTGTGGAGGATTTTTGCAGCTGCCGCCTTCCTGTCACTGCAAAATTTTAAAGGAAAGTGTACCATCTTCTCCAAAGACAAAACTGCCCTTTATTGAAAAAGATTTTTTTTCCTAGAAATTCAACATAGTAAAAGATACAAACACGATTTGACTCTAGTGGCACACATATCAACTGTAGGAGAAGCTACTTCTACGGAAGTTTTGATTAACTGAATGCTTTTAAATTCCAAAATGGCGACCAAAGAAAGCCATATTTATTAACTGTGTTTTATTTATATAAGTTGACTTTCTTTATTTTTTTCTAATTATATAATCATTTTTTATTTATTGAAAATATTTTATTTTGTTCATTAACTAATATACTCTTATTTAATTTATCTAATTATAACCAATTCATTAGTTGTTGATAATTAAATAATTATGTACTAAAAAGTTTTTAACAAAATTTCTTTTTCAATGAGGGTCCGTTTGATTGTAATAGTGAAAAATGGATGGAAAGAAAATGTTTTACAAAGAAATTTTTTTTCTAGAAATTATTTTACTGTGAATTATAATTAAAGCTATGTTTGGTACACATTAAAATTTTTTCATTTTAATTCTTCTAATCATTTTCAACAACACATTTTTCAATAAAATAATATTTTTTATTACATCAATAAAAAAATTTTCTTTTTCAACCACACATTCTTCATCAATCTACTATTCTAGTATACATTCTTTCAAAATAATATGACTCAAACACATCATAAGTGTGTTTGATTGGTATAATTTTCCACCCGAAAACTTTTTAAAATTTTGGATCTTTTGTTCACGTTTGACTTAATTTAACATTGAAATTGTCCATTAAAATAATTTTTTTTTTACAATTGGTTATGAAATTTGTTAACGTTGCCAAAAAGTAAAAAAAAAAAAATTGTTCGAAAACTATTTTTTTAATCAAAATTTAGTGTTCGTTTGACTTTGTTTTACATAGAAATTATCCATTAAAGTGAAAAAAAAAATTACAATTGGTTATGGAATTTATTTCCATTGCCCAAAAAAAAAAGTCAGATCTGGAATTCATTTTCCCACCAATCCCAAAAAATAAGATGAATTCCCCAAAAATAAGGAAAATGGGTGAGAAAATCCATGGAAAATCCCTACATCAAACGGGGCATAACAAATAAGAATTTTTTTTTTTTTTTTTTTTTATAATTCGAGATAAGAATGAAATCAACTTATAAATGAGACGGATGGAGTAGTAGTTAGATCGAAACACTACCCAATTTATGTTCCATTTAAGACTTAGACCATTTAAAATAGAACACAAATATATTTAACTATTTCGAGTGGACTACAATATGAAGATCAATAATTAATTGGGTTTCCAAAGTCAACAAACAAGCAAAATCTTCCCTAAACAATAAATTCATTTATTAGAGGGTGTGTGGTAGAGATTAAAATCAGATTAAAATTGAAAATATAGCCGTTATTGTTGACTTTTATTAGACGGATGAGACCCAATAACGGCCATATTTTCAATTTTAATTGGATTTTAAGCCGTACCAAACAGGCTCTATTAATCGAATATTAACAAATAATTATTATGTTTAATCACAAACTCTCAAGTCTACTCAATACACTTCTAATTCATAATCAACTCGGGAAAAACCTCAGTCTATCCCAGAAACCCAATTTAAGTGTTCCCAATAAATGTTTAGCTCTTTATTATGATTTATAACAAATCAGATAAATTTGTAAGCACAAAATCTTTTTATTCTTTTTTCCATATTTTAATGAATTCCCATTTCCACCCTCAAATTATTTTGTTATTGTGCATTTGTGAACTTTAATTCTTATCGTGTCATAGGATTATCCTCGTATTACAATAAATATCACAACAAATTGGTATCACCTTTATTGTTTTCTCCAACATATCTGTTGGCAAAGCTGAAAAAGTTGATAATCCCAGAGAAAGTGCAGGAACAATATTTTACAAGGGCAAAGTTGACCTCAAAAGTATTTGATACTGACTCATTGATGAACTAAGAGCACAACCATTATTAGGCCATGTACCTTTTACTTATAGAATATTTCATAAATAAAAGAGTGTCAAAGTTATCCAAGCTCCGTCCGTGTTTCGGATAGTGAACCATTCGGAGAATGAATGATCCAATGCTCAGTATAATTCAAATATCACTAGTTACATATAAAAGTAAATATTTTTTATTTTTTTAGCAACGGTCACCTAAGTGTGCAGGCCAAGTTGAAACTATTCCTAATTAACGATTTGAGTTCTACATGACTAAGACTAATAAAAGTAAATTTCCAAATTAACCATCTGTCTAGAAAAATTCTATACCAGACTGACTCCATTTTTTATTTTTTTACAAAGATGAGTTAATCACCGAATTTTAGTTTTGTAAAGGAAGCAATAAGATATGTCGAAAACATGAAATATAAATCATATTTTTACTTTTAAAATAGTCTTAGCATATTCAATCGCAGTACATCCTATGAAAGATTTGACATCATCAAAGATTACGACATAAACTTCTCGATTATCATCTGAAACTATTAACCTAAACAAATATTTTCTAATAAAAGCTATGTCCTCAAATTTTACATGAATTTCTACGCTACTGCTCTTACTAACGTATTGTAAAGGTTTTTTAGATTTCAATAAATAGATATTAATAAAATAGGAGTTAATTATAAAATGTGGATAGAGTTTTTGGAATTTTAGAACTAATAATTAGCCCTTGTCTAAGACCCATTTTTAGGTGAAAAATAGAGTTTCGAAATATTGCTTCATTTTTTTGGAATGTATGGTTAAAAAATAAGGAAAAAAAATTTGAATTTACGTTTAAAATTATTTTATAAGAAAACATGTGGTTGAAAAAGAGTTTAGAAAAAATAAAGACCAAACATAGCTTAGTAAGACTCTCTGAGCATGATTGTAAACTATATTTGACTAAAAAATATAATTACCAGTCATGATATTATTTTGCATTATAGTTGAATCGTTACTTACATCCCTTCTTGTCTATCTTAGGATTCAAGGTCTCCTCCAAATTTCATATAAGTTATCCAGTTAAAGTCCAAAGGAATCAAGAATCATTCTATAACTCACATTGAGGTTAAATTCCATCAAAACGAGGTATAAAGAGACCAAAAATACTAGGAACAAGATTTTAGTGAATAGGGATTGACAGTTGATACATGAGCATCAATGCCTCAAATATGTGGAGAAACTACGGTATTTAGATTGATGTAAAGATCTTCACATTGTATTACTCTCAAAAACTTTATCGAGTCAGGAGTCCAACAACTCTACGAATTGCAATTCCAAACTTTTTATAAAAAATTACGTGCATTTATGTCAAACTTGTGTAGTTGACCACCGAGTTAGTATCGACATCGGGGGTGTCCACTCTCACCCTCGAACAATGGCTTTTTTCTTTCAAATTTGAAATATACCCTTCCCCTATTTATAGGTTTAATCAAGGGCTAGGGAACAATTAAATCAAATTTCTTTATTTGCTCCTTTAGTTTTCATAAAAAATTACAAGGCTCCATTTGATAGCCATGATTTTTCAAGGAAAATAGAACTTTTTTTTCATTTTCCAATTTTTGCACCTGTTTGATAGCCAAATTTTCTTTGAATTTTTTTTCGAACTTTCAACATTTTTCACCTTTTGGAGGAAATTTTTTTCTTGGTGTTTTGGTTAGAATTGATTTTCCTGATTCTCAGACGATTTTTTTATATCAAAAATGGTAAAAAAAAAAAAATTAATTTCCCCAAATAATTTCCATGCAAGACAAAGCAAAACAAATGGTATTCAATATCTAATTTTTTTATTTTTTTTTTCAATTGGAACAAATTCTAGACTCAATGATAGAAAAAACTACCACTTTCATGGACAATTTCCATAAAAAACGAAGCCTAATGGAACAAACTTTCAACATTTTTTAGTGAAAATTTAGATCAATAAAAAACAATTAATTACAATTCTCAATAAAACAATTTTTAGAAAATTCAATTCCATGTAAAACATTTTCTTTCCACCTATTTTCTACCATTGCAATCAAATGGACCCTAAAATATCCCGAGGAAATTTCTATTAACATCTAAATACATATTGCTCATGCATGCTTCTCTCTTAAAACTAAATAATTTATTTCCCGTGTTCATTTTCAATCATATACTTACACCATAAAATAGTTTGCACATAAATTTATTTATTTTTTTCTAATTTTTAACCATATATTCTAAAAATTATTATTCAAAATATCATTTTTCCATGATAATGAAATCAAATAGGGCACAATATTTATTTAAATAATGGACTTCAAATTGATTGAATGACAAGTTCCATAAAATAACTCATTGTTTGATAGTTGGCTAAAAAAAAAAAAAAATGGAGGAAGAAGAAGAAATCCAATCTCGGATAGATTTTTCATACTATCAAACCATTTGAATGGCCAAAATATCAAATCAAATGCAAATAAAGTAGAAACAAGAATTGAAAGAAGAACAGAGGAGGTGAAGAAGAGCTATTTACATAATAATATCAAAATTGCCTTCCAGTTTAAGGTCTAGAAAACCAGAAAAAAATAGTTTGGACGTGGTTGGAACTTATTGTTCACAAGTTTAAATTTCCTGAGCATCTTAAAAGAGCACCAAAATAAACAACTAAAATTACCCTTTCATTTGAAGGGATATTCCCCCGCACCCTGAACGGAAAAAAAAAAAAAAAAAAAAACCAACGTACTTTGACAAACTGACAGTAGAGCTCTCTGAAACTGCACTTGTATCATGAGTAGACCAACTGCTCAACAAAAATTTAGCTCGAAGCTATTATCCAATTATGACATACTAAGTAAAATTAATAATCTGCATCACAAGTTCACAGACTGCATATTATGTTTCTTAGTACCTATAAGTGAAATAGAAGGCTTCTTCCACCCCATCCCCATGATGCAAATCAATGTCAATATACAGAACATTTGCATGATGCTTCAAAAGCTCCAAAATGCCCAAAACTAAGTCATTAATGTAACAGAATCCAGATGCTTCACACTTCTTGGCATGGTGCAATCCACCAGCCCAATTTATTGCAATGTCACAAAGCTGGTTGTTCAACCTGCGAGTATATATTGTGTTAAGGTCCATAAATGTAAGTCAAACTTTCATGACAGAACGTTAAGGTGGGATTTTTAAATATCGTTCCACCAGCATAAATTTGGCAGAACTCCAACAAAAGCTTGAAAACAGGACAATCTTTTCCAAGATTATCTAATATAGAAAGAACAATGAGTAGAAATAATCTGCTTCACTTATGGGGGAAAAAAAGGTAATGGGAAAAACTAGAATCATGCAGAAGATCCATATATTTGTATAGCAAACAAAACTTTTATAAACGTTTTTGAGTGGTTTAGATTACATACAAATTATCTGTGTTTTACAGTTGTTCGAATTGTTTCCATGATTGGTATTTTTGAACCCTTTTTTATATACTTCAAAAAGTTTTGGGACATCTTTACCGAATAATCCAAAATCTGAATTAAAGGCTTCTCATATCCTCCGACCAGCTTCTTCTGATTACTTCCTAATATCTTGTCATCCACTCTATTTGTCAAACCAAACTGACCAAATGCAATAAAAAAAAAGGCCTCCAAATTCAGTAAAGGTTTCTAATACAAGCCAAATCTATATCATTTCTCTAACACTACCATCCCCTCGCAAGTACAATCTAAATTTTGGTTAGCATGGTGGACTTGTAGATTAGGAGAACAATCATATTATTTATAATTATTTTTGCTATATAATTTTTACCCACCCAAATAAAATATTCTAGCTCCGCCACTAGGTGAAAGCCGCACTTATAAAATCAAATACTTGAAACACATTTTTAATACAACTCATTCAGATAGACACGATAAAGGTTGCAATACTCAAATATCACATTAAAAACTATGGATTATAGATCACATATAAATTGCCCATGAGGAAATATATGTTGGGGTGACACCAATACTCACTGATATGCAACTATAAAAATTCACCCATTCTTTGTGTGATTAAACAGATAATAGCAACTCTAGTTTGGATACAAACTTGTTGAAATGCATAAAATTTAATCAATATCAAGACACCGAGATTTTTAAATATATCATAAAAAAAAACTCCAAGCAATTTTAAATATACCAAAATTTCATAAATTCACCTTCATATGACTTACTTAATCGAGGACAATAGAATCAAAACAATAATCTCACTTATCAATTACACTACATGTACATGGTAGTGTTTCAGTACAAACATCAAAAAGCATTCAAAAATTAGGCAAAACAAATAACTCTGTATCATTTCTCAGCAGCATTCATCCTTCAACCCTAATTTCAACTTTATAATTTTGTCAGAGAATAACAAAATTAAATTCCTTCATAACCTAGAATAATAAAATGGCCTTTCGGACTCATCACAAACAGATTAGCATAAACTTAATTACTCCTTACATTTGATCATCTCATTCGAGAACAAAGTCTGACGGTGGCGTTGTTGGATTTAGAAAATCCACATAATCTGCAGAAATCGGAATGGAACTGCGCTAGTTCCACTGGGTATGCCTTATAGGGCATCTAAATTCCACAAAATATCAAAATATGCCAAAAAAATCCACAAAAAAATAAAAAGAATACGAACAATTAATCATGAGAGAGAACCAAATGGTCAGTCATACATAACCAGTGTGGTTTCATTGGGTGACTCGGCCCGAAGAACACGTTTCCCACATCCTCGGCATTATCATTTCTCTACAATTAGTACAGTTGCAGTAAATATATTTAGAAATACACAAGATAATTGAAGAGAAATGGAAAGAACGGTAGGGTAGAGAACCATAAAAAGTAAACGATTTCGTCCTTGCTGCCCATTTTAGAGTGGGAGAAGGGAAAAATTTGCTCCTGACAGCTAATTGTCCCGTGCTTTGTCCCTTGCTGCCCATTTTAGAGTAGAGATGGCGATGGGGCCGGCCTTCAGGCGTGGCGGGACGGGTTGTCGCTATGTTTTTGAGTGCTTTGTCCCGTTTTAACGCCAAAATAATTTTATTTGCAGCTACGATTTTCTAACTAAAATAGCGTTCCGATCACTTGTGGCTTGTGGCTTGTTTAGTAATTTACAATACATTTTTCTCTCTTTTTTTAATCGAACATTTTTCAACAAAATAATATTATATATAAATCAAAAAAATTTCTTTCTTTTTCAATCACGAATTCTCGAAAAAAAATAATATTCAAAAACTTATGACATCAAATATTGAGGGCCAAACGAGGTCCAAAGGTGCAAATTCTTTTGACCCCTCTTTCTTGAATCAGTCTACAGGTGCCAGAAATTGGTACAAAATTTTGAAATGGACAACACATCAAAGATGGGAAATACACACACGAAAAGGATGCTGCCACAAATTATATAAGTTATTCTCTGTACTTAGGAAATAACTCTCTTTCCTAGATAACATTCATTAGAAACTATCAATGTCAATCAAATTGTGAAAAATCTACTACCCAAAAATATCTTCGACACAGAATTTAAACATACTAATGGTATCTGAACGAATTAAGTGAGATGTTAGGTCTACACCCTAGCTAGATAGACCATGTTTGATAGAAATTAGAATCTAAATTTTTATCAAAATCAAAGTCAACAATTAATTTTTAACTATATATTTTCATGGAACTCACAATTTTTCAATTACACATTTCATTAACTTTTTATCAAAATTTACAAAAAATTAAATTTTAATCTCCAACAAACAGGGACGGACCCAACAATGTAGCCCAGCCCGGATGAGCGTCAATGTCAACAATCAGTGACGTAGGAGCGATGTCGTTTATTTTTCTAGCTCAATTGATTAAAAAAAACATAGTACACATTATTTGAATTGAGAATTGTAATCATAGGTCCCAAATGGCAAATATGCCAAAATTCATCATTTTTTCGAAATGAGGAATTCGAAATCTATTTCTTTAGCAAGGCACAGCGAGAAAAAAAAAAAAAAAAATCAGATTATGATATTTGATACATGTTGATACCAAGGTACAACAATAAATTAAGAAATACAAGTTAACGGAATAATACGAAGATCATATAACGAAATAAAACGAATATCATGTAATACAAAAATCATAAAACACGAAACATTATATTACAAATCTACAAAAATAATTGAAAAAATTGTGGTTCACAATATTTCATACATGTTAATGCGAAACACATATATTACGTTCGAATGAACAAATGTTCAACATGTGGAACTGTCATGTGTCGAGAAAAACTGACCTCAACTGTCGGGTCTCGACAATTCATCTGTCAATATTTTTTCATTTGGCGAGAATTACTGGGGTGAATAGACAGTTCACCGCTATTCCATTTCTCTACTGAAGTGAACTGTCGGAAAATTTACTTTTCATCTCTAAGTAAATAGGTATTATTCAAGAGCTAATTTCATTCCTAAATGCAGAACAAACATGACATTAAAGGGTTTGCACAAACATCTTTAAATTAGATTTCTTCAAAATTTGTCTGTACCAGACAAACGTCTAAAAACATATTTGATATGTTGTATTAAAGTCGTAATGAACAGTCTATGAAAGATGGTTGTGAACATAGAAAAATTGGGCACACGACTTTTTGATAGTTTCCTCTTTGAAAGGGACAAAAAGAAAGCAAATAGTTACCTGATGGTGAAGTTGCAACTCTTCTAGCTCTGTAATAGGGTTGATTTTCTTCTCCCCGCGTCTGAGTGATCCTTTATTTGAAAGGTTCTTATGCAAGTTTAATTTATGATCAAGCATATTTATTAACAAAAAAGAATGTTATTTTAAGGCTAATGCATAGATATTACCAGTAAAGGTGCGATTAAATCCTTTATAAAGCTTAAATAAGAGTAGAAGTTTTTGAGAGGCAAGAATTTCAAGCTGAGAAGCTAGAGTTTGATACCAAAACGCCTTAACTTGTTAAATATACTGGAATCCAATTTTTTTTTTTAAGAGATTTGATAAAGTTACCTAAATTCTTGATCTTGCAATATCAACATTTTTCTCTATGAGATAATGAGAAAAAATTTGCATAACCACCACAAAGCTATCAGATTTGGTCCCTTCATTTACTTGATGATTTTGATCACCATTTTCTTCAAAATTTGAGCTGATATTCGCATAAGCCATGTCCATTGAAATATTAAAATTATATCCGTGGGATAGAGAGAGTTTTAAGAAGTGAGAGCATCAATTAAACAGTTAAAATGAAAGTTTGAAATGAATTAAAAAACACAGAAAAAATTCAAAACACTAATTGAAAAATGTGCCTTCACGAGCTTCGGGTTTTCACCCATTATGTCTGCCTTGTGCAGATGAGAGAATGAAGAAGTGGATGTCTCTTGCATCAGTTTGTTACCTCTGGCGGAACAATGGCCCTCCAAAGAAACTGGTGGGTTCTAGGGTTCTTTTTTTTTTTTTTTTTTTTTTTTTTTTAGAATGAAGGTCCAAAGAAAATGAAATAGGCCAACAGATCGAAACGTGGTTTGGTTTTGGGTTTCACAATTTTTTTTGTCCAAAAATTTCATGTATAATTGTGAGGTGATTGTTTTTCAATTTTTTCCACTTTCTGTACAACTTTTTTGAGTTGTCAATTCAAGAATGTGTTGGGTATTTAAATTCTCTAGAGGGGCAAAAATGTCTAAAATGACAATCTTGCAAATGTTTTTAAAAAAGTGACATTTTTTAAAATGCAAAGCCAAAAAATGACATGTAGTGCAATTTCCTCTTATTTATTATGAATATTGTTGATCATCTATCACTCAATTTTATGATCTATAATTTTAAATGATTATAATAACCTTCTTATAAGCTTAATTCTTTTTTTGATCACGAGATTTGTAAATGATTCTCTCCTATTGAACTATCTTTTTATTTTCATTTCAATGAAAAAAAAAATTATACTAATAACAAATCATGTTATCCGTCTGAGATTATACAAATTCAGTTATTCAATTGGTACAAAATTTGCCAGATTTTATCAAAAAGTTTTTTTCCTCACAGTCCCATAAACTTTTTAAACTCTATTATCATTTTGAAACAGAGGAATGAGAGATTTCAATATATTTTTTACGAAGAGGAGCTGTCATTATATGTCTAAGTGGGTGTGAGGGTATGCGTTTTGTTGAATAGTTTGTTTGGTACAATTGAAAATGAGGAAAAATTTGCGAGAGTTTTAAAATGTTTGATTGATAATAATTTTAGAAAAATCTATACCAAACAATCCCTAAATGTGTATTCATATATAATATGCCAAGTTGGTACAAAATCTATATGATAAACATTTTTTTTTTTTTTGTAATTGCCACTTGAAAGTAGGTGGAAAACACCATTTTTTTCTCGCTAAGATTTATTTTAATAAATTGTGATATTATAAAAGTTCTTTCAAGCTATTTCTTTGATCATCATCAATAGGATCAAAATCGGATAGCGGCTATACACATGGAAATTATCTATTACTTATATCAGACAAAGCATATGAAATTAATGTTCCGAAAAATTAAATTTGTGATTGATGCGGTTTAAGCCAAATTATCCCATTTACAATATTGTAGGAGGGGATACAATACTTGGTTAATCAAATCAATACCTAGTCCATATCTTGACCTCATCAAATCAAACTCCTAATTTCAAACTATCAGTTGAACTCCCAAATTGAATTTCAAATATGATTGTCAAGTAAACTTCGAAGGGGATTTTCAAATAGCTTTTCAAATAGAATTCAAATCACACCATGTTGAACTCGATTGAGTCATTGAAGAATTACAAAATTGACTTCGAGAAAAATCGGGTTTCTGGGATAAACTCGGCAGTTTTGGCCTTGTTGACTATGGATTAGAAGTGTATTGAGTAGACTTAAGAGTTTGTGATTAAGGACATAATAATTATTTGTTAATATTCGATTAATCTAAGAAATTAATTTATTGTTTAGGGAAGATTTTGCTTGTTTGTTGACTTTGGAAACCAATTAATTATTGATCATCATATTCTAGTCCAATCGAAATAGTTCAATACATTTGTGTTCTATTTTAAATGGTCGAAGTCTGAAATGGAACATAAATTGGGTAGTGTTTTGAGACCAGTTGATCTCATTACAACTCCTTCCGTCTCATTTAAATATGTTGATTTTATTGTTCACACGAATTAAAAAAAAAATCTTATTTAATGTTATTGAAAAAAGAATTTTTGTTAAAATTTTTTTTAGTACATTCTTATTTAATTATCAACAACTTATAGCGAATTGATTATAATTAAATAAGAGTATGTTAATAAATGAGCAAAATAAAATATTTTCAATAAATAAAAAATGATTATATAAATTAGGACAAAAAAGAAAGAAATGTGATTTATACAAATGAAACAGAGATTGTAAAATGTAAATTTTAGCGTAGACCTTAAGAAATAAATATAGCTTCTTTTGCCTGCCCCTTAGACCATATTTGTTTCTAGTCCTCTGGTTGTAATCTTGGAATTTAAAAGCATTCTGTTTCAAAACTTCAGTAAAAGTGGCTTCTAGAGTCAAACTTTGCTGCATTATCTAGAAAAAGTTGATAATGTGCCATTAGAGTCAGACTTTGCTGTAGAAGTCAAATCATATTTCTACTTTGTTGCATTATCAAGGAAAAGAACCTTTTTCAATAAAAAGGCAATTTTGTCTTGGTAAAGGGCAAGTGATGGTACATTGAAAATTTGCTCGTACCATTGAGAGACAGAGGTTGGCAGCTGTAAGAACAGTGTACTTTTCAAAAAAATTACTTTTGATTGAGATCGAGATCAAATGGTGACTCGTTTGAAATGGACTTGTCTGATTTTTTTTACACTTATTTTTAATCCCATTTTCTTACAAATAAAATAATTTTCACGTGAATTTAAATTTCATTTCATTTTTTAATCATACATTCTTTCAAAATTTACAATTTGAAAACTCCCAAAATATCAAAATTCACACATGGGAAATAATGAATTTTGGAATAGTATTTTTTAGTTGAATGTGTGGTTAAAAAGTAGATATTTTGGGTTTACGTGGGTGAAAATAAATTGTTGAAAATAAGTTTAAGAAGAAAAGAAATGTTCTAAAAAAAAAAACTCGACTCCTATCTATCGTCGTAGATTTTGTTTCTGGGAAAGATTATAGTTATCAAGTATCCAATCAATTAAGAGAGTATGTTAATGAATGAGCAAAATAAAATAATTTCAATAAGTAAAAAATGTTTATATAATTAGGATAAAAATGAAAGAAAGAAAGCCGATTTATACAAATGAAAAGAGATTGTAAAATGTAAATTTTAGCATAGCCCATAAGAAATAAATAAAACTTCTTTTGCATGCCCCTCAGCCTATATTTTTTCTAGTACTCTGGTCGCAATCTTGGAATTTAAAAACATTCTGTTTCAAAACTTCAATAAAAGTGGCTTCTAGAGTTAGACTTTGCTACATTATCTAGAAAAAGTTGATAATGTGTCATTAGAGTCAGACTTTGCTGCAGAAGTCAAATCATATTTCTACTTTGTTGCGTTATCAAGGAAAAGAATCTTTTTCAATAAACAGCAATTTTGCCTTCGTAAAGGGCAAGTGATGGTACATTGAAAATTTGCTCGTACCATTGAGAGACAGAAGGTTGGCTACTGTAAGAACAGTGTACTTTTCTAAAAATTTACTTTTAATTGAGATCGAGATCAAATGGTGACACGTTTGAAAAGGACTTGTCTTATTTTTTTTACACTTATTTTTAATCCCATTTTCTTACAAATAAAATATTTTTCAGGCGAATTTAAATTTCATTTTATTTTTTAATCATACATTCTCTCAAAATTTACTATTTAAAAACTCCCAAAATATCAAAATACACACATGGGAAATAATGAAATTTGGAATAGTATTTTTTAGTTGAACGTGTGGTTAAAAAGTAAATATTTTGGGTTTACGTGAGTGAAAATAAATTGTTGAAAATAAGTTTAAGCAAAAAAGAAATGTTCTGAAAAAAAAAAGACTCGACCCCTATCTATCATCGTAGAAGTTGTTTATGGGAAAGATTATAGTTCTCGAGCATCCAATCAATTAAGAGTGTGTTTGGTAGAATATACTATAGATTTACGAGAGTCAATACACAATAGCTCGATACATTTAAAACAAAATAATTTATTTCTCGAATTCATTTTCAATCATATATTTACATAATAAAATATTTTACACATATATCCTTAAAAAAATTATTATTCAAAATATCATTTTCCATGATAATGAACAACAAATAGGGCTTAATATTTATTTAAATAATGGACTTCAAATTGAGTTGTTGGGTTGAATGATAAGCTCCGTATGATTGTATAATGGATTTGAAACAAATTAAAGTTCGTTAATTTAGAATGAAATGTTTAGCCCCAGTTTGGCCATCATTTTTTTTATATATACATATTTTTAATTATACATTTAAATAATAAAATATTTTACACATAAATCTAAAACCTTTTAACCACACATTTTTTAAAAATTTATTCAAAATAAATTTTTTCCCCAAAAATTAGTGTTATCAAACATTGGCTTAAGGAGCTTATCGTATTTTGAAGTATCTTTCTTGTACAGTAAACTTTATACTCCTCTCTCTTTCCCACATGGAAATTCAAAATGAAATAATTAGAGTTTCTAAACAAAAAGTATGTTTCAATGTCAGGACCCCCCAACTTTCCCCTTTCCACTGATACAATGTTAGTCAGTCATGTTCTCCTGCGCATGGCGCGCAGGAGAACCTTATTAGCTTTGCCTTGCCGAAAGGCAAGGCTTTTGACTACCATTTTTTTTTTTTTTGGTCTGTTGTTAAATTTTTTTTTAATAAAATCATGTTTGGTATCGAATGAAATCTAAATTTTAATCTAAATTAAAGTTAACCATTAATTTTAATAATATATTTCATGAAATTCATAACTGTTTAACTTTTATCAAAATTTACTAAAAATTTGATTTTAATCTCCACAAAATGGGGGCAAAATCAAAATAAATTTGAATTTCGATAATATACGTAAATTTTAAAAATTCTCCGACGATCGTACGCTAATCGAATCTACAAATTACTTATGTCATTTCAAAACTTATTTCAAGAACTACATTATGGGCATATGGAATAGTCTAAATATATATCGAAAATAGTTAAAAATACGTCAAACATGAGTCTTAAAAAAGACGTCTAATAATTGGACGTAAAATTTAAAAATTCTCCGACGATCATAAGCTAATCGAATTTACAAATTACTTATGTCATTTCGAAACTTATTTCAAGAACTACATTATGAGCATATCAAATAGTCCAAATAAATATCGAAAATAGTTAAAAATACGTCAAACAAAAAAGACGTCTAATAAGAACGTCTAAAAAACGCGCCATGCGCATGTCGCGCAGGAGAACCTTATTAGCTTTGCCTTGCCAAAAGGCGAGGCTTTTGACTACCTCTCTTATTTTTTATTTTATTTTTTTGTCTTTTGTTAATTTTTTTATTTTTTTTATAAAATCATGTTTGGTATTGAATGAAATCTAAATTTTAATCTAAATAAAAGTTAACAATTAATTTAAATAACATAATTCATGAAATCCATAATTGGAATAATATGTTGAATTATATGCATTCTGTGGGCAAAGCCGCTAAATATTATTTTGAATAATGAGTTTTTGAAGAATGTGTATTTAAAAAATGTGGAAATTTTTTGAGTTTACGTGTAGAATATTTTAGAGTGCAAATGTGTGATTGAAAATAAGTATGTACAAGGCAAATTTTGAATTCATGTGTAAAATATTTTATTGTGTGAATATGTAGAATATTTGTTCAGAAACTCCAATTATTTCATTTTTCCATGATAATGAACAACAAATATGGCACAATATTTATTTAAATAATGGACTTCAAATTGAGTTGTCGGGTTGAATGATAAGCTCCGTAAAATTGTGTAATGGATTTGAAACAAATTAAAGTTCGTTAATTTAGAATGAAATGCTTACCCTCTGTTTGGCTATCATTTTTTTTTATATACATATTTTTAATTATACATTTAAATAATAAAATATTTTACACATAAATCTAAAACCTTTTAACCACACATCTTTTAAAAATTTATTCAAAATAATTTTTTCCCCAAAAGTTAGTGTTGCCAAACATTGGCTTATTAAGGAGCTCATCGTATTTTGAAGTATCTTTCTTGTATAGTAAACTTTATACTCCTCTCTCTTTCCCACATGGAAATTCAAAATGAAATAATTAGAGTTTCTGAACAAAAAGTATGTTTCAATGTCAGGACCACCCAGCTTTGCCCTTTCCACTGATACACTGTTAGTCAGTCCTGTTCTCCTGCGCAAGGCGCGCAGGAGAACCTAATTATTTGACTACCATTTTTTTTTTGTCTATTGTTAATTTTTTTTATAAAATCATGTTTGGTATCGAATGAAATCTAAATTTTAATCTAAATCAAAGTTAACAATTAATTTTAATAACATATTTCATTAAATCCATAACTGGAATAATATGTTGAATTATATGCATTCTGTGGGCAAAGCTGCAAAATATTATTTTGAATAATGAATTTTTGAAGAATATGTATTTAAAAAATGTGAATTTTTTTTGAGTTTACGTTTAAAATATTTTAGAGTGCAAATGTGTGATTGAAAATAAGTATGTATAAGACAAATTTTGAATTCATGTGTAAAATATTTTATTGTGTGAATATATAAAATATTTGTTCAAAAACTCCAATTATTTCATTTTTCCATGATAATGAACAACAAATAGGGCACAATATTTATTTAAATAATGGACTTCAAATTGAGTTGTCGGGTTGAATGATAAGCTCCGTAAAATTGTGTAATGGATTTGAAACAAATTAAAATTCGTTAATTTAGAATGAAATGCTTAGCCCTTGTTTGGCTATCATTTTCTTTATATATACGTATTTTTAATTATACATTTAAATAATAAAATATTTTACACATAAATCTAAAACCTTTTAACCACACATTTTTTAAAAATTTATTCAAAATAATTTTTTCCCCAAAAATTAGTGTTACCGAACATTGGCTTAAGGAGCTCATCGTATTTTGAAGTATCTTTCTTGTACAGTAAACTTTATACTCCTCTCTCTTTCCCACATGGAAATTCAAAATGAAATAATTGGAGTTTCTAAACAAAAAGTATGTTTCAATGTTAGGACCCTCCAACTTTCCCCTTTCCACTGATACACTGTTAGTCAATCCTTTTCTCCTGCGCATGGCGTGCAGGAAAACCTTATTAGCTTTGCCTTGCCGAAAGGCAAGGCTTTTGACTACCATTTTTTTTTTGGTCTGTTGTTAATTTTTTTTTATAATAAAATCATGTTTGGTATCGAATGAAATCTAAATTTTAATCTAAATCAAAGTTAACCGTTAATTTTAACAATATATATCATGAAATCCATAACTGTTTAACTTTTATCAAAATTTACTAAAAAAACTGATTTTAATCTCCACAAAATGGGGGTAAAATCGAAATAAATTTGAATTTCGATAATATACGTAAATTTCAAAAATTCTCCGACGATCGTACACTAATCGAATCTACAAATTACTTATGTCATTTCAAAACTTATTTCAAAAACTACATTATGGGCATATCGAATAGTCTAAATATATATCGAAAATAGCTAAAAATACGTCAAACATGAGTCTTAAAAAAGACGTCTAATAATTGGACGTAAAATTTAAAAATTCTCCGACGATCGTACGCTAATCGAATCTACAAATTACTTATGTCATTTCGAAACTTATTTCAAAAACTACATTATGGGCATATCAAATAGTTCAAACAGATATCGAAAATAGTTAAAGATACGTCAAACAAAAAAGACGTCTAATAAGAACGTCTAAAAAACGCGCCATGCGCATGGTGCGCAGGAGAACCTTATTAGCTTTGCCTTACCAAAAGGCAAGGCTTTTGACTACCTCTTTTATTTTTTATTTTATTTTTTTGTCTTTTGTTAAATTTTATTTTTTTATTTTTATAAAATCATGTTTGGTATTGAATGAAATCTAAATTTTAATTTAAATCAAAGTTAACAGTTAATTTTAATAACATATTTCATGAAATCCATAAATGGAATAATATGTTGAATTATATGCATTATGTGGGCAAAGCCGCTAAATATTATTTTGAATAATGAGTTTTTGAAGAATGTGTATTTAAAAAATGTGGAAATTTTTTAAGTTTACGTGTAGAATATTTTAGAGTGCAAATGTGTGATTGAAAATAAGTATGTACAAGGCAAATTTTGAATTCATGTGTAAAATATTTTATTGTGTGAATATGTAGAATATTTATTCAGAAACTCCAATTATTTCATTTTTCCAAGATAATGAACAACAAATAGGGCACAATATTTATTTAAATAATGGACTTCAAATTGAGTTGTCGGGTTGAATGATAAGCTCCGTAAAATTGTGTAATGGATTTGAAACAAATTAAAGTTAGTTAATTTAGAATGAAATGCTTAGCCCCTGATTGGCTATCGTTTTTTTTTATATATACGTATTTTTAATTATACATTTAAATAATAAAATATTTTACACATAAATCTAAAACCTTTTAACCACACATTTCTTAAAAATTTATTCAAAATAATTTTTTCCCCAAAAATTAGTGTTACCAAACATTGGCTTAAGGAGCTCATCGTATTTTGAAGTATCTTTCTTGTACAATAATAAAAAGCTGAGTTCCTAGAGGTCAGTCAAAAGGTGAAAATTTTGAGGTTGTAGAATGGTCAATAAGAGAGAAAGACCACCTATCCCTACCCCCACCCTCACCCCACCCCTATTATCTTTATAGGACTCCGTGACTGCTTAACCAACTGCTATCTACAAGTTTCAATGAACTTGTAAGTGATACAACACCCTGCACCTCTATGAAATCCTACAATTTCTCTTTTACTATAATTGTATGTATCTTTCTGAGTGTATATAATATACGTATATATAAACAAATGTACAAGATATATACATGGACTAGAGGTCAAAAATAGAATCCAAACGATCAAAAATTACCTCTTTTGCGTTCATTCTCCATAAATGAGAGAGAGAGAACAAAATAAGTTGGGTTCGTTTTGATCTTTAGTCCTGTCAGACATATAAAATGTTGAAAAATAATCTAGAAAATTCAATAAATAAAGAGAATTGGTTCAAATTTGATCAAACTTGTCAAATCGATTCAAAATAGTTCTAGTTTCATTCAGTCGCCAATTTTGTTACCATTTCTAAATGGGATACCCATGCTGGGTTTTGTTTAGTCTGAAATTCATGGCATTTCACCTTAATAAAAATTTCCTTTGCGTTCGTAAAGAATTCCAAGCAAGAAAATTCCATATACATATTTTGGGCTGATGTCTTTTAGTGTATATAACCTTTTTTATTATATATATACGTATTTTCAATTATACATTTAGATTATAAAATATTTTACAAATAAATCTAAAATTTTTTAACCACACATTTCTTAAAAAATTATTCAAAATAACTTTTTCCCCAAAAATTAGTGTTACCAAACATTGGCTTAAGGAGCTCACCATATCTTTAAGAAGGGCGGATCCAGGCCCGGGCTACAGCCCGTGCTCGCCCAAGCCCAGATCCAGTACTTCCTCCTTTCTTTTTGGGTCTAGCCCACTAATTAATATGGACAGCCCGTGTCCATAAAAAATATATACATATATATACATACTGAAGAGTCCAGTTTTTGGCCCAAATGTAACAGAATCAAACCCTACCAATTACAAGCTGGTTATCTCCGCTAAGGATGCATTTGAATGGATTTCAAAGATAAAATTAATAATTTGGTCAGTTTTTTTTTTTATTTAATCAATTTGGCTTTTATTTTCTTTTATTTCTTTCACTACTAGAAAATGAGGCAACAGTAACGGAATTTTAACGACGGACGTCTTCCGTTGCAATTACCAACGGATTAAAAACAAAGTAATAACAAATTATTATTTTATTATTTTTAAAAATTATATATTTAGTTACTGTCGGAATTACCAACGGATGTTTTCCGTTGATAAAATTTCGATGCTAATCCGTTGATAAAAAATAAATACTAAATTAAATATATTTATCAACAAATTTACCAACGAATGTTTCCATTGGAAAATAAAATAAAATAATAAAATAATTACCAACATAGAAAGCTTGTTGGTGAACTTTTTAAGAAAAAGTAAAAAAAATATTAAATAGTTACCAATGGGAAAAAATCCGTCGAAATATTGGTAAAAATATTTAAACATTAATAAAAATGTGTAGAAAAATTTGAATAACCAATTTGCACAATATGCAATTTCCCTCCTAAAATTTTCACTTCCACTGGAATATATCTATTTCCCTCTAAAACTAAAAACTTCACATTCCACCCAAATCAAATGCTGAAGCCCTAAACCCAAATGGCAGACCAAAGGCTCTCTCTCATTCTCTCTCGTCAAATGCCAGGGCTGAAGCCCCCAAGCCAGAACCTAATCTTTCATCTCTCTCTCACGCTCTCTCGATCTCCCGTCACATCGCCACCGCCGATTTGTTGATTGTCCACGATGGTCACTAATCGCTTGTGGCTGTAAGTTTTTCAATCTTCTTCAATAATTTGTGTTTTTTTTCTTTTTCTTCAAGAAGGCTAGAGCTTTTGTTGCTGTTCAGGTCTCCGACGAACCAACTCAAGAAATCAAAGAGGCTGTTGAACCCATGGAAAGATCTCCTGTGTGAAAAAACTCATTGAATCTGGGAAAAGTGTATGTTTTTTTTTTACCAATCCCTTATCCTCTCTCCCGTGTATACTTTTTTTGGGCAGATATTGAGTGGATTTGTTGAAAATTGTGTTATGTAAGGTGTTTTGTTGCATCCTTTACCATCTATTTGATCTGAACTGTGTGAAATTTGATATGTGATTTAGATTAGCATTTGGAATTTAGGTTTGGTGAGGCTGTGGTTGGGTTGCCTGGTAGATGTGATATTGGGGCTCGCCTAGTTGATATTTTTCTCCGTGGGCTTCAAGCTCTTGGTGCTGTAGTTGAAGTGAGGTTAGTGATACTCATTTTATATGTAAAACATTCAACAGACACGAACTTCTATATTGGATGCTCGAGAACTAAATGGTTTGATTGAAGCTAAGGGGAGCTGTGATTTAATTGATTTTTCTTTTGTTGTTGGTTAAGAGTGGATGAAGCTGCAAGTGGAGGAGATTGAGCTTGAGGAGAAGAAGTATGACGTGATGCGAGCTCAAACCAAGTTGGTTTTGAATGTTCTGAGGGCGACAAATCGCTGAGGTTGTTGACAGGTGCAGGGGGTAAGTTCTTGTTAATTGTTTGCTAGCTGGACAACTTGCCTGATCCCTATTTCTGCTTCAACTCTGTGTTTGAATAAAAATTCGGCCAGGTCTGTGTTTGCTTCAGTTGTGTTGTTCATCTTTTTGGCAATTTTTCTGTTTAAAATTTTAGAAGATAATGCTTTAAATTTTGCTTTGGATACTTTTCTATTCTCTTGCCTAACATATTTGCAATTAAAGGCGTGGTACTGCAATTGAGGTCCTCATTTCAGAGAAGCAGCTGTTGTTGTCATTGCTAGAGCTAAACTGAAAGATCTGCAGGTTTGTGCAAATGAATGCATTCTAGGTTATGTCAATTATGTTAATTTTGTTGATTTATATTATTGTGGTTTATGGTTTTCACATTCTGATGACTACTGTTAATATTTTTGCGTGCTTTAGTATAAATTCTATTACTTCCTCCATATTCTTTGCCTCACAGATATTCACATGGTTCTCAAAAGTTGCAATTACTAACAAATAATAATACGCCTCATGTTTTCCTAAAAAGTTCTTTTACCTTGTCATGTTCTGTAATTTTAATTCACTTAAAGTTTTATCTCCTGGGTCACTTGTGACATTGATGTATATACTTAATTAATCCAAGAGTGGGCTGGTCATAGACGATTTATTAGAATTGTGCTCAACACCAAAGCTGTTGTTTGACAACTTGGCAATCTAGTATACCAGTTTCTTTTTCTCCTCCTTTGCTCTATGACTTGTAGCATGTCAATTTACTTAATAACTTCAAAGGTAATGGTGTGTTTGAAAACTTTGAACTTTAAAATTTAAAATGGGTTTAAGCAATCGTCCATGGTCAAGGTAAATATTTGTAAATCAAATAGCACCAACTTTTCAAGCAGTTCCTTTTAAATAAAATGAGGTGGACTAACAATAATGTGCCTCTAGATTTAAATGAGAATGCCGTAGACATAAAACTCATCAAGGTCTACCATGGTGTTATCATCTTAGAGGGTGTGTGGTAGAGATTAAAATCAGATTAAAATTGAAAATATAGCCGTTATAGTTGACTTTTATTAGACGGGTGGGACCCAATAACGGCCATATTTTCAATTTTAATTGGATTTTAAGCCGTACCAAACAGGCTTTTAGTCATAAATCATATAATTTTGTGGTGCTGAGTACCACTTTCTGTTTTTTAATAATCTGTTTGAAATTGTATCATTGGAGTAAATGATATAAAAAAGTATAACGACTTGGCAGATAAAGATTTAGTAGAAGGTCATTGTTCCTATTTAAAGGGGTTAGATGGCAGTATATGTGTTAAGTTGCATGTATGGAAAAGTCTTGAAATAAATTAACAATAATAGTAGTATGTGTTAAGTTGCATGTATTTGCATAACAGCTGATGATGTTATATCTGTTTCAATTCCAGCATGGAACCACAATAAGGTGATGGTGTAACCTGGTGAAGAAAATAATGGAGGACTTCAAGAATCAAGTGTTTACATAAATGGTATGACCTAGTGACTTCAAGAAGAGGAGGTGTCTTCAATAGTTGGACAAATTATTCTTGTGATTTAGTTTCATTTTATGTTGTTTTGAGATTTAAAAAGTATGTAATTAAAGAGAGATATTTGCAATTTTATGTAAATTGTTAGCTAGTCTTTACATTAAAAATTGAATGTCAGCATTATATATATATATATATATATATATATATATATATATTCATTTTTTTTAAAATTTTAAATGGCATTAGCGACGGAAATTTTGTAGGAAGTCTGTTGCTGATTAGTGACGGATTCAATCCGTTGGTATTTTCGCGATAGATTGAATTCGTCGGTGTTTAGCGACGGATTGAATTCGTTGGTGATTACCAACGAAAATGGTGTCGCTAATTAGTGACATATTTTTTTATTCGTAGGTAAAATTAGCGGCGGACAATTTGCCGACGGATTCACCGACGGCATTTTTTTGTCCCTAAAACCGGTTTGCGACGGAAATCAAGGCTTCAGAGACGGAAAATTCCGTCTCTGAAGCCGTGTTTTTTTGGATCATATTGGTTTTTCCATTTTCTTGAAACGGGTTTTGCATTTTGTTCCATTTCTTGAATTGGTTTTGCAATTTCTTCCATTTTGTAATTGTGTTAATTTTTCTTTCATTTATGCCATTTTGTGAATTTTTGATTTTTTCAATTGGGTCCTTGTGATTTTCAATATAAGGGGTTTTCCCTCATTGATGAGTATTTCATCAGAAAATGGATTGGATATTGGATTTGCTGTAGTTATGTAATAGAACATTTAAACTAAAATGACATAACATTTAATGGTCTTTGCTTAATGACTTCTATTTTATTTTTATTTACAGGCTCATGCTGAGTACAATTTTGGAGCAATTTGCTTCTGCTTGGCTATGAATTACTTGGACAGATTTTATCTGTTTATGACTTGCCAGTGAGTTCTTTACAAAGTAAAATTTGATTTTTACTTTTGATTAGCAGCTTGTTTGACACTTTAAAAAAAATTGATTTTTCTGCTCTTTAATTTTTACAGACAGGTAAAACATGGGCAATTCAATTGGTTGTTGTGGCTTTTTTATCACTAGCAGCCAAAATGGAGGAGATTGAAGTCCCTTCCACAGTGGACTTATAGGTGAAATTAACGTGAGATTATATTGGGCTTTCGATATTTTCCCAGAGTAGTTTTGTTTGCCTTGTCGGCATAATGATCGTTGTTATTGCCTTGCTGGCATCATGAATTATTTTTTGTTACCTTGCCGGCTTTAATTATATCGACTTTTAAATTTTAGCCCGTGCGCGAAAAATTCCTGGATCCGCCCGTCTTCAAGTATCTTTCTTGTAAAGTAAACTTTATACTCTCTCTTTCCCACATGGAAATTCAAAATGAAATAATTGGAGTTTCTGAACAAAAAGTATGTTTCAATGTCAGGACCTTCACTCTTTCCAATCACCCCAACTTCCCCATATCCCCCCAACTTTCCCCTTTCCACTAATACACTGCACTAATACACGAGAGTCACGGATAGTCTATCAGTGTTCCCCTCTACGCAAGCCACTCACCGAGAGCAACCAAGCGACTACCAAAAAATGAAGCTGTTAAAAGTAATGTCCACCATATTTTTCTCTTTAGACTCCACCGGAACTTTGACAACTAAGCTTAGCATCCAAAGTTTCGTAGCAAGCTCTACCCACTACTTTCAAAAGGGGTCTATGTTGAGGCGGAATCCGGGAGTTTATTTGTCCAGACGCACTGTAGCCCACAACATTTCGTGCTCGGGAAATGGGGGAGGTGAGAACAAGGAGGATCAAACTTTCAAGGCTGCCATTTCTGTGAGGACATTTTTTTCTCCACTAGGTTCGATTTCTTGTATTTTTGTATTTTACTGCGTATTGTTATCATGGCGGATTTACATTCATGATTCATGTGGGTACAAATTAGTTGGAGTGTAAATTGTAGGTTCTTCTTTAGGATTCTGTGTTTTTTTTATATGAGCCCTCCATAGTGAGTTTTTAAGTCTCAATGTTTTCTCACTAGTATCTGAAAAACCACGTTAAAAGCTTATTGTGTTTCAATTCAATAAGTTTTTGTTCAGAAAATACAAGTTTTCATTAGTAGGCAATAAAAATTTCAATCGAACTTAATTCCGTCTTGAAACATATTGATAAAACGATTGTTCAAGAGAGAATATATAATTTAGTTTTTGACCACACGATGAAGAATGTATGGCTCCGCCACTGATTGTTATTATTATCGTGATGCTTTTATTGTAGTGTTAATTTGAGGACTTTGGTGGAGCAGCATAAACAGAACTTTATTATTCCTTCTTCTCCAATGACAAATTATGTGGTTTTGGGATTTGGAAATTTGAACCTCGAGAATGTAAGTTTTATTTTTCTTTCTATTTACGCTTATAATATTTTTGGCAAACATTTTTTATTTTTTATTAATTTACATGTCATCGATGTATAATTTGTTTTATTTGACAATGTATGAAGATGACATTATGTATTTGATTTAGATACAAACAATTTAAAGAGCATACTTGTGATTTTGTTAACTGTCTGGATGTTCTCCTCTAGATTAGTGATTATTCATTTGTAAATGTTAGTGATATTACATGTAGTATTTCTTTAGATAAAACATGATTGACAGTATTTGACACTATATATAAATATCCTTTTAAATGTGTAATATCGTTTCAGGGCTTGGGTGCTAATTTAAGTGGGAGTGATTGCTGTTACATGGTAGTTTCTCAATATGGATCAACCGTCTTGTTCAACATCCTAGATCATGAGGTTGATGGATATCTAAAAATTGTTGAAAGACACGCTTCAGGGTTAGTCATTGAGTTGAGAAAGGAGGTAAAGTCCCATTTGAACAAAGTCATTGAGTTGAGAAAGGAGGTAAAGTCCCATTTGAACAAATCTATATCATCTCTCACTTATATTTAGTCGATGCTTCGAAACCCAAAATGAAATTGGTAGGACACTTTCTATATGATATACTTCCTTTATTTTTTTTGGTAATTGCCGTTTGAAAGTAGGGGAACAAAAATCATCTTTTTCTTGCTAAGATTTATTTTATTAGATTGTGGTATCATAAAAGTTCTTTCAAGCTTTGCTTCTTCTTCTTCTTTTTTTTTTTTTTTTATATCATCATCAATAGGATAAAAATCGGATAGTGGTTATACACATGGAATTTATCTTTTATTTATATCAAACAAAGGATATGAGATTTATGTTCTGAAAAATTAAATTTGTGGTTGATAAGGTTTAAGCCAAATTATCCCATTTGAAATAATGTAGGATGAGATAAAATACTATGTTGATCAAATCAAAACTTATAAAAACCAAAATGAAACTCAATTTTTACACATGCAAAGAAGGAAATAAAGTTCCAGTTCAACTAATAAACGAGGGAATCTCAATACGAAGATGTAAGGAATTTTGTTCAATAGGATTCAATTTCCTTTATGCGAGGAAAAAGTAGCTTAGTTCCAAATTAGTGGTATAATTGGTAACAAAGAAAAACCTAATGGATTTATTTATTTTTGATATATCCAACCTATAAATTGCAGACTGGAAATCCATTAGGTTTTTCTTTATTACCAATTATACCACTAATATGCAAAAGCATCAGCAACTTACTCGAAGCAGGTTCTATATAGAAGTGATTGACTACGCGTAGAAGATATCATAGACATTTGAGACGAGTTCAGAAACTAGTACGATGATTAGAATACATTCCATAATCCTTGTCTTCATGTGAAGAATCTCTTGAAGAAAACGAATATTGAGCTGCAATGGAAAACAAAAACATCAACTATAACAATCATTTACATCAAAAGAAAATCATATCAAGTATATAAAGTCACCGAGAACGTAGTACTTCGACAAACTTAAACTTAAAATTAAGACTAGCAAATCGTTGAGTCAAATCAAATTCATCTCGGAAATGCTCCCAAATCTTAGCATATTCAGCATCCATCCAAGCTACATTTGATCTGAATAAATTAGGAAATGTAATATTAGCAGCAAGACCTATAGAATGTAAAAGCAACGACTAAAAAAGTATACATGGCATACAATGACACTTTTGAGCGAATACTATCCTCAATACAAATGCATGATCATTTTATAAAAATAGATACAAATATCTTATCACTTCAATTACAAACATTGAGCATTCCTAATGGTTAACGAATTTAACCTGGTAAGAACCCCACGTTGTTATTCCATCTCATCAACAAATCCTTGTATCCAATGAAAAGAGCAATGAAAAGTCCAACACACATTTTCAAGTTTCCTTTTAAAAATAGGAAATATTTATCTGATATTCCCCCTTGATGGAAGTTGTATCGAGAAAAGGTTTCCCCCTCATTTTCAGTGAAAACATGGACATCTTGTATCCCTTCCATGGTCGCAGTTTGATGTCTGTCCAATTCTCGCAACCAGTTTTTTTCTCCTCTAGTACACATCCTTATATTTTTTTTACGTGTCATGGACTCCATTTTCCAATTGTCATGTAAATATAATCCCAAAATAAATCTTTCAGAGTCTTGTATTACTGACACTTAAAAGAGCCTTGCTTGGTTAAAATATAGGATCTTTCATGCATGCGAGGTGGGTTAGCAAACACAATGATGTTATTTGATCTTATATTTACTCATTAGCAAGATTTACGTGACTGTGATCAGTTCTACACCATCAATTTGAATGTGACAGTTTATAAGTTTTATAAAAAAATACAACGTTGATTGTAGAGTTTAGTTAGTGACTGTCACAGTGTTAGAGCTGGTTATTACAAACTTTCACAAATAAGTAAAGATCTGTTTAAAGCACTTCCGTGAAAGTATTACCTTTTAAAAAAACCCAACTTAAGAATAATATTAGTAAGATGAAAATTTGCCCTTTCGACTAATTGATAGGCCTTTTTTCACTTCGCTTTCAAAGTTCCGGTTCCCTCTATCTCACAATTGACATCATAAAATTCTGTAATGATTTCATCAACCCGACAGAGAACTTATACATTTGAATGAGATATAACCAATAAAGTTGAATTGTCATATAGGAAAAACATGGAAGTTGATCATGTTTTCTGTATGACAATGCAACTTTATTGGCTATATCTCATTCCGATGTATATATGTGCTCTATCAGGTTGATGAAATCATTAAAGAATTTTATGAAGTCAACCGTGAGATAGAGGGAACTGGAACTTTGAAAGCGAAGCGAAAAAATGCCTATCAATTAGTCGGAAGGGCAAATTCTGATCTTACTAATATTATTTTTAAGTTGGGTCTTTTTGAAAGGTAATACTTTCACGAAAGTGCTTTAAACATATCTTTATTTATTTGTGAGTGTCTGTAATAACCAGTACTAGCACTGTGGATGTCACTAACTAAACTCTACAATCAACGTTGTATTTTTTTATAAAACTTTTAGAGTGCCACATTCAAATTGATGGTGTAGAACTGATCACAATTACGTAAATCTTGCTAATGAGTAAATATAAGATCAAATAACATCATTGTGTTTGCTAACCCACCTCGCATGCATGGAAGATCAAAATATGATAACCAAACAAGGCTCTTTTAAGTGTCAGTAATACAAGACTTTAAAATGTTTATTTTGGGATTACATTTACATGACGATTGGGAGATGGAGTCCATGACAAAAAAAAAATAAGGATATAATGGAGGAGAAAAAGACTGGTTGCGAGAGTTGGACATACATCAAACTGCGACCATGGAAAGGATATAAGATGCCCGTGTTTTCACTAAAATTGAGGGGGAAAAAGCTATTGAACAGGTAGTCAACCAAAACTTAGGCTTTGGTTTTGGTCAAAATTCCTTGCTTTGTGACCCAGTCAGTAATATTTATGTTTTTATTTGGGTGTAATATACATTTTCTTTGTACAACTTCCATTAAGGGGAATATTAGATGAAGGAAACATATATAGATTTACAGTCATTCCTTTGGTAAACTGAATATTTCCTATTTCAAAAGGAAACTTGAAAATGTGTTTTGGACTTTTCATTGGATACAAGGATTTGTTGTTGAGTTCTATCACTAGTTAGAAGATAGAATAACATGGGGTTCTTACCAGATTAACCATTAGGAATGCTCAATGTTATGTAATTGAAGTGATAAGATATTTGTGTCTATTTTTATAAAATTATCATGCATTTGTATTGAGGATAGTATTCGCTCCAAAGTACCATCGTATGTCATGTATACTTTTTTAGTCGTTGCTTTTACATTCTATAGGTTTTGCTGCTAATATTACATTTCCTAATTTATTCAGATCGGATGTAGCTTGGAGGGATGCTGGATATGCTAAGATTTGGGAGCATTTTCGAGATGAATTTGATTTGACTCAACGATTTGCTAGTTTTGATTTTAAGTTTAAGTTTGTCGAAGTACTACATTCTCGGAAACTTCATATACTTGATATGATTTCCTTTCGATGTAAATGATTGTTATAGTTAATGTTTTTGTTTTCCATTGCAGCTCAATATTTGTTTTCTTCAAGAGATTCTTCACATGAAGACAAGGATTATGAAATGTATTCTAATCATCGTACTAGTTTCTGAACTCGTCTCAAATGTCTATGATATCTTCTACGCATAGTCAATCACTTCTTTATAGAACCTGTTTCGAGTAAGTTGCCGATGCTTTTGCTTATATATTTTTTGAAATATTCAACCTGTAAATTGCAGAAATTCATTAGGTTTTTTTGTTACCAATCATACCATATTAGTATTTGGAACTAAGCTACTTTTTCCTCGTATGAAGGAAATTGAATCCTATTGAACAAAGTTCATTATATCTTCGTATTGAGGTTCCCTCATTTATTAGTTGAACTGCAACTTTATTTCTTTCTCTGCATGTGTAAAAATTGAGTTTCATTTTGGTTTTTATAATTTTTGATTTGATCAACAAAGTATTTTGTCACATCCTACAGTACTGTAAATGAGATAATTTGGCTTAAAACTTATCAATCACAAATTTAATTTCTTCAGAATTTAAATTTCATATCCTTTGTCTGATATATAAATAATAAGATAAATTCCAATCCGATTTTTATCCTATTTATGATTATCAAAAAAATAGCTTGAAAGTCCTACAGTACTGTAAATGAGATAATTTGGCTTAAAACTTATCAATCACAAATTTAATTTCTTCAGAATTTAAATTTCATATCCTTTGTCTGATATATAAATAATAAGATAAATTCCAATCCGATTTTTATCCTATTTATGATTATCAAAAAAATAGCTTGAAAGTTTTATGATATCACAATTTAATAAAGTAAATCTTAGCAAGAAAAAGATGAATTTTTTTCCCTACTTTGGTTTACCCAAAAAAAAAAACTACTTGGCATAACATTTAGGATTCATTTGACATAGATTTTTCTAAAATTATTATCAATCACGCATTTTAAAATTTATTATGAGGAAATAGTTGATTGGAAAGCTGAAAATGTGGATCTATAATAATGCAGTTTTATGATATCTAAATCATGGAGTTTCCTACGTCAAGGTTCTGCAGATCCAGTGCCAAGATTAGCAAATGTGTGAATATTTTGCATTCAAATTCTTTCTCAAACTATATTTAGTATATATATAATGTTGATTTGTATCAACTTCTTGATGACTCTAACCATCCATATACTAGATTACTTATAATGTTATTTTAGGTTTAAGATTATAAAGGTTGTTCTTGTTTATATGTTTTTGAATATCACACTCGATTGATCTCTCATTTCCTCGTCATCAAACTTTTAGATGCTAAACTATACGACTCAATGCATTTTTGATGTGCAATACTCAGCATAACTAAAAATACAATGCTTAAATGTTAAATTTATTTTTAAATTATTTTTTTGATTTAAAGTGTTCTACCAATTTCCTTTTGGGTTTCGAAACATCGACTAAATATAAGTGAGATGATATAGACTTGTTCAAATGTGAGGAGCATCAACTTTACCTCCTTAATACAACCAAAAACTAAGCCTTTTCTACCTATATAAAAAGAGCCAGTTTGGATGTATACTGTAGCTAAGCCGTTTGGCCATCTAAGCTGAGCCATTTCGATTCAGCCGGCTAACCAAGCCGTATAAGCCGAGTGAGAGAAGATTTTTTTATCAATTTGCTTTTTCTGCCTTTTGCTTTCCCCTCTCTACACGCTTTCAATCTTTCATCTGACACACGCAACTTTCCACACTCTTTCTTCTGTGATTTTTTTTTATGAACAATCCATTTTTTGTTCCGGTGCATAAATCAGTTTTTGCTAGACTACCGGTGATGATTGTCTCTCCGTTTTCGCACGGAGGCACGGACGGTGTCTTCGTGCGAGAAGACGACCGTGTCTCCGTCTTGACAGGTTTTATTAAACTTCAAATTCAATTATTTCATCGTAGAATTTGAATACACGTATACGTAAATTCATATAGATCTCAAATTTTATCTCTGTTGCAGCAAGGAGAAACGCATGTTTCGAACAACAACTGCTATTTCGGGCTGCATTTTTTTGGATGTTGGGTGTGAGGTTTTGCCCATTTTTGTTTTTGCATATTTCCGTTCGTTTTATTCTTCCCGTGTTTCATTTTTCTTCTTTTTGTTTCAGTGCCTTAGTTCTTGGTGAAACCTTAACTTTTTTTTTTTTCAATTTTTTATTATAGTTTGCTTTCAATTTTGTTGGGGCGCGATTCTAAAAGTTTTAGTTATTTCTTGTGCTGGAGTTGTTTTTTTCCTTTTGCGAGGGTATGAATTTCAAGTTATTCTGGGTGTTCTATTCTGAAATTGAAGTTGTAGTAGCTGCTAACTGTTCTTTAGGACAGCTTGAAATTCATATGGGTAATGTAGTTTTTTTCTATAACTTTTCATTTAAAGGTTTAACCTATTATGTCCTCCTAACTTGAATATGAATTTTCCTTCTACGGAAATTTTACTGATGCAGAGTAAATGTTGGCTGCAACACTGAAGAAGAGTGATATTCTGCACGAAAATAATATAGGTCTATGAAACATCATGGTAATTGATGTCTTTATTGATATGATGTAGGTGCTCAACACCCCAAGGTTGGTGTTATTTTGGCATGCATAGCTCTTATATTACCGAGATAAAGCAGCAAAGGAGCATTTGAGTTCGCTTTTCTTTTAATTCAAGAGGTTAGAAAGTTCATGTCAAGCTACTAAAGTATGTTCAAATATTTTGATTCCTTACATTCCTTGATTTATAGTTATTCCAGTGACTTTATCAGTAGTAATTAGTTCCAAAAGATGGGTTTATTCTATTGATGATATAAGGATATCCAATGCGATTTTAGAAGTACTTTGGCTATGGAAAATGGTATACTGCTCAGATGAGACTTCATTCTTCGAAGGCTATAGCTTGTTGACAATTGTTTCGTTGGTTGTTTTGATGTAGTAATTTACTAGGTATTTTGATGATTTTTATTGTTTTAAACTATTTTAGTGTTTGTTGAAGTGGTCATCTCTTAATGCTTCTTAATTTTTCTACATTTATAAGATTTATGCCCATCATTTAGAATCTAAATTAAGTGTGTTTTCGCATCAGTAATTGATGGAAGGATTTGATTTTTTTGGGTTTTATTGATTGTACTTTTCTGTTACAAATTTATGTTGCTGGAGCAACGTGCAGGTGCTGAAACCTAAAGTAGATATAAAATCATATTTTTTAGTTAAACTTTAAAGAATAGTTTACTGAATTTTAAAAGCGTGAAATATCTTTCTCACTCCTTGAGCATTCTGAGGCTAAGATGTTTAGCCTTATATCAGGATGTTAGCATTATTTAAGATCTTTTCCGTTAATAGAATGTCCATGAATTCTGAATTTCTTGTCTGCTGGTTAGTCTTCCTTCATTTTCAGTTTATTATATGAGATCAGAACATTGAATAACTTCCAGATGAATGTGACATGTCTCTGTTTATGTCTAAATAGTTCAGGTTGACATTTTGTCGTTTTGTTTTTGTCATTGCACTGGTTTTCAAAGAAAAATATGTCGATTTTAAGTGAGAGCAGAACTATGAAATTGATGGTTTATATATCTTTTTTCTTTAAAGTTCTTGGTCATCGCTTTGGCTTTACTGGGAGATGACCGTTATTTAACTGTGACATATCATTAATCATTTGAGTACTTTTTACAGAGGCCTCTGTTCATCTCTTTAATGTACTATGGCCATGTTTTGAGCTTTTGATGTGCATTCCTATGAAGTTCATTATGTCTTCAGTGAGGCTAAACAACAAGGTCTGCTCAACATGAATTAGGTGTCAATGAAACTTTTCACAGGAATCCTTCAAAGACTTTCCAACATTTTACTAATATTATTGTTTAATCAAAATGTATTATTTGATCATTGTATTTGATAATTCAAGTACATAATTATTGTACTCTCTTTCATATATATAGATCTAACATAACTAACAAGAAATTCTCTTGATAGTGATGTATGTTCCATATGTAAATCCTAGATGTAAAAATATGTAGGCTTCGTATATGAAAAGGTATTAGAATAAAAAAGAAAGAATAGGCTAGGCAAAAATTGTTTTGCTGAAATTAAAAATACGATTAGTGGATGAGATAGAAATAATGAATAAAGAGGATAAAGCCAAAATTTCAATCAAATGAAAAGACTTTTACCTGAAATGGAACTTATTTTGTAGGTTAATCCTATACCTTTGCCTACCATCCAAAACATGACTATGGAGTATAACCAAGTGGTAAGGCGTCAGTTTCTATTACCTGCAAAACAAAGAGAGTTTTCTAACCTTCGTGCTTAATTCTCAATGCTTTGTTGTGATTGCCTTAAGCTATTGGATTTCCATGAGTTTGGCATCACAATAGACCTCATCATGGATCTGTCTTGTTTTGCCAGTTTGTACTGGAGTGAATTGTGATATGTACTCTGCTGCACCGTTAATGTTTGCAATTTTACAAATATTCACAGATATGTTTTTGGCCAGTTTATGTATTTTGCGCTTCCCTTAAATTTAGTTTCA
>CM032632.1:13372648-13480468 GCA_019097785.1 Fraxinus excelsior
TAACACTGTTTCTAGGGTTCGAAGTGTTCCCAATACATGTTTAGCTCTTTATTGTGATTTATAATAAATCAGAGACATTTGTAAACATAAAATCTTTCTATTCTTTTTTCCATATTTTAATGAATTCCCATTTCCACCCTCAAATTATTTTGTTATTGTGCATTTGTGAACTTTAATTCTTATCGTGTCATAGGATTATCCTCGTATTACAATAAATATCACAACAAATTGGTATCACCTTTATTGTTTTCTCCAACATATCTGTTGGCAAAGCTGAAAAAGTTGATAATCCCAGAGAAAGACAGAAAGTACAGGAACAATATTTTACAAGGGCAAAGTTGACCTCAAAAGTATTTGATGAACTAAGAGCACTACCATTAGGCCATGTACCTTGTACTTATAGAATATTTCATAAATAAAAGAGTGTCAAGTTATTCAAGCTCCGTTCGTGTTTCGTATAGTGAACCATTCGGAGAATGAATGATCCAATGCTCAGTAAATATCACTAGTTAATATAAAAGTAAATAATTTTTTTTAGCAACAGTCACCTAAGTGTGCAGGCCAAGTTGAAACTATTGGTAATTAACGATTTGAGTTCTACAAGACTAAGGGGGTGTTCGATAAAGATTAAAATCGGATTAATATTGAAAAATTAGTCGTTATTGTTGACTTTTATTAAACGAGTGAGATCCAATAACGACTATATTTTCAATTTTAATTGAATTTTAAGTCATACCGAACACGCCCTAATAGATGTTTTGTGTATAATAGAAATTTTGGAATAGTGATTGATGTGAGAATGTGTGGTGGAAGAGTGATAAAATTGTTTTGATTTGCGTGTAATATTATTTTATTTGGAGAATGTATGGTTGAAAACTTGAAATGAAAAATGAGAATGAGAATAAAAATAAGAAATTAATGGGTGTCAAATTGGGGCTAAATTTCCAAATTGACCGTCTGTCTAGAAAAATTCTATACCAGACTGACTCCATTTTTTATTCTTTTACAAAGATGAGTTAATCACCGAATTTTAGTGGTGTAAAGGAAGCAATAAGATATGTCGAAAACATGAAATCTAAATCATATTTTTACTTTTAAAATAGTCTTAGCATATTCAATCGCAGTACATCCTATGAAAGATTTGACATCATCAAAGATTACGACATAAACTTCTCAATTACCATCTAAAACTATTAACCTAAACAAATAATTTCTAATAAAAGCTATGTCCTCAAATTTTACATGAATTTCTACGCTACTGCTCTTACTAACGTATTGTAAAGGTTTTTTAGATTTCAATAAATAGATATTAATAAAATAGGAGTTAATTATAAAATGTGGATAGAGTTTTTGGAATTTTAGAACTAATAATTAGCCCTTGTCTAAGACCCATTTTTAGGTGAAAAATAGAGTTTCGAAATATTGCTTCATTTTTTTGGAATGTATGATTAAAAAATAAGAAATTTTTTTTTGAATTTACGTTTAAAATTATTTTATAAGAAAACATGTGGTTGAAAAAGAGTTTAGAAAAAATAAAGACCAAACATAGCTTAGTAAGACTCTCTGAGCATGATTGTAAACTATATTTGACTAAAAAATATAATTACCAGTCATGATATTATTTTGCATTATAGTTGAATCGTTACTTACATCCCTTCTTGTCTATCTTAGGATTCAAGGTCTCCTCCAAATTTCATATAAATTATCCAATTAAAGTCCAAAGGAATCAAGAATCATTCTATAAATCACATTGAGGTTAAATACCATCAAAACGAGGTATAAAGAGACCAAAAATACTAGGAACAAGATTTTAGAGAATAGGGATTGACAGTTTATACATGAGAACCAATGCCTCAAATATGTGGAGAAACTACGATATTTAGATTGATGTAAAGACCTTCATGTCGTATAATATACTCTCAGAACTTTATCGAGTCAGGAGTCCAACAACTCTACGAATTGCAATTCTAAACTTTTTATAAAAGATTACGTGCATTTATGTCCAAAATTTGTAGCTGACCACCGAGTTAGGATCGACATTGGGGGTGTCCACTCTCACCCTCGAACAACTGCATTTTTCTTTCAAATTTGAAATATACCCTTTCCCTATTTATATGTTTAATCAAGGGCTAGGGTACAATCAAATCAAATTTCTTTATTTACTCCTTTAGTTTTCATAAAAAATTATAAGGCTCAATTTGACAGCTATGATTTTCCATGAAAAATAGAAAAAAAAATTCTATTTTCCAACGTTTGCACCTGTTTGATAGCCAAATTTTCTTCGATTTTTTTTTTACAACTTTCGACATTTTCCACCTTTTGGAGGAAAACTTTTTCTTGGAATTGATTTTCCAAATTCTTAGGCGTTTTTTTATATCAACAATGGTAAAAAAAAAAAATTTCCGTGGACAATTTTCATGCAAAACAAAACCAAACAAATAGTATTCGGTAGGTAATTTTTTTTTTTTTTTTTTGGCAATTGGAACAAATTCTAGACTCAATGATAGAAAAAATTACCACTTTCATGGACAATTTTCATATAAAACGAATACAAACAGAACCAAACTTTCAACATTTTTTAGTGAAAAATTATATCAATCAAACACAATTAATTACAATTCTCAATAAAACAATTTCTAGAAAATTCAATTCCATGTAAAACATTTTCTTTCCACCCATTTTCTACCTTTGCAATCAACCGGCCCGCACGTGCGGGGCAGTCTGGGTCCGCACGTCTGGGCCCGTCCGGGCGTCTGGGCCCGCACGAATTTTTCCATTTGGATGCTGGGCATTTTACAAATCTAAAAAAAAGGGTATAATAGTCTTTTAAACAATACCATATATTTGTAATTGTATATTATTTTAAGGGTAGCTTTGTCTTTCAAGCGTGGGACGACTATTGTGGTGAATCTAAACAAAAAATGGGCAAAGTAAAAAATGGTAGGTTTGACAAGGGTAATTTAAAAAGTACCCCCGAACAGATTAGCATAAACTTAATTACTCCTTACATTTCATCGTCTCATTCGAGAACAAAGCCTGACTGTCTGGCGTTGTTGGATTTAGAAAATCCACATAATCTGTAGAAATCAGAATGGAAATGCGCTAGTTCCACTGGGTATACCTTATCGGGAGTCTAAATTCCACAAAATTATCAAAATAAGCCAAAAAAATCCACAATAAAATAAAAAGAATACGAACAATTAAACATGAGAGAGAACCAAATGGTCAATCATACATAACCAGTGTGGTGTCATTGGGTGACTCGGCCCGAAGTACACGTTCCCCACATCCCCGGCATTATAATTTCTCTACAATTAGTACAGTTGCGATAAATATATTAGATATACACAAGATAATTCAAGAGAAATGGAAAGAACGGTAGGGTAGCGAACCATAAAAAGTAAACGATTTCGTCCTTGCTGCCCATTTTAGAGTGGGAGAAGGGAAATTTGCTCCGACAGCTAATTGTCCCATGCTTTGTCCCTTGCTTCCCATTTTAGAGTAGAGATGGCGATGGGGCCGGCCTTCAGGGCGTAGCGGGACGGGTTGTCACTATTTTTCAGAGTGAAAAAATTCATAAATCCTACTTTAAGTTTACCTTATTTCAAAAATAACAAAACATTTTTCACATTTCAAAAATCAGATTTTTGACACACACACACACACATATATAATATAATATAATTAACCCACCCACCTCCACCACCCCGCCGTTCAGACGACCGTCCGGCGACCACTCCGATTTCGACAACCGTTCCAGTGACGATTCCGGCGACTACTTCAATTCCGGTCATCGTTTCCGGTGACGATTCCGACGACTACTCCGATTTCGGTCACCGTTTTCGACGATTGCTCCGATTCTAGTGAATATTTCGATGACCGTTCTGCCGTCAATTTATTCCGACGACTACTCCGATTCCGACAATTGTTCTGATTCCGACGAATATTCCGGCAACAACTCAGGTCACAGCCCATGTCACAAGTCATAAATCACTGCACAGGTCATAAGTCACAACACATGATTTTTTGTTTATAATGATTGATAACATGATAAGGCTCATGTCTCACATTTTTGTTAATAGTCACGAGTTATTTTCAAATGGTCTTCGGTCACAAATCAAGGATTTTATAGATCATAGATTAATTTCTCGGTCACAACTTAATCAATTGTGAGTCACAGTTCGAATTTTAAGGTCACAGATCATTGAATTTTAAGGGGCACAGATAAATAATTGGTCACAATTTATTTTTCAGTCACAAATCAAGAATTTTATAGGTCATAGATTAATTTCTTGGTCACAATTTAATCAATTGCGAGTCACAGTTTGAATTTTAAGGTCACAGATCATCGAATTTTAAGGGTTACAGTTAAATAATTGGTCACATATGTCCAAATAGTTGGTCACGGGTCAACTAATGGGTCACATACCACGACTCCCTCTAATGTCTCCACCGCCACTTGCGACCACCCTCACACGACTACGCCGTCACCACCTCCACCGCCACCAAAACCCATCACCGTACCCCCACAATGACCAAACCCACAACCACCACTGCCACCCGCCGCAGCCAATATCACAAACCACCACTAACAAAACACCAAACACTAAAAACCACAACCGAAGCCGTCGCCACCTCCACAGTCAAACCGCCACCAACACCACAAAAACAATCACAACAACCACTGCCAAATTCAATAAAACCCACCTTAACCGCCAGTCCACCACCACAAACCGCCACCATCATTTCTTCCGGTCCGCTCCCCAGATTCAGATTTCTATTTCTTTAGATCTGCGCCGGAGATTCTCTTCCCAACGCCACTAGAAGACCCATCAACGCAACACCATTGAACCGTCGCCACTGCTACCACGGTAGGTTAGAGAGAGGAAACATGACAGGTTGAGAGAGAGAGGTGGGAGTGGGGTGGGTCTGACATCGTCATCGCTGGTTTGACAGTGTAGAGGAAGACAGTGGCGGCGAAGGCGGAAGTTTGAGATAGGGAAGATGAGCGGTGGACGTTGAGGCGACGGGCAATGCTGTATTTGTGGAGAGGCAGAGAGAGTGGAGTGAGATGAGAGAAATCAGACGGGAGAGGGATAAATGAAATTAGGGTTGTATAAAAATTAGTTTTTATAATATTATTATTAATATTTAATTAAATATAAAAAATATGTATCTATATCTAAAATATCTTATTTTTGAAAATAAAAACATGAAATCTGATTTTTGAACTTGGATATCCAAAAGTAGGGATTTGGGTAATTTTCACTTTTTAGAGTGCTTTGTCCCGTTTCAGCGCCAAAATAATTTTATTTGCAGCTACGATTTTCTAACTATAATCGTGTTCCGATCACTTGTGGCTTGTTTAGTAACTTATAATACATTTTTTCTCATTTTTTAATCGAACATTTTGCAACAAAATATTATATATAAATCAAAAAAGTTTCTTTCTTTTTCAATCACGAATTCTCGAAAAAAAAATAATATTCAAAAACTTATGACATCAAATATTGAGGGCCAAACGAGGTCCAAAGGTGCAAATTCTTTTGACCCCTCTTTCTTGAATCAGTCTACAGGTACAGGAAGTTGGTACAAAATTTTGAAATGGACAACACAGATTCAAAGATGGGAAACACACACACACACGAAAAGGATGCTGCCACAAATTATATAAGTTATTCTCTGTACTTAGGAAATAACTCTCTTTCCTAGAGAACATTCATCAGAAACTATCAATGTCAATCAAATTGTGAAAAATCTACTACCCAAAAATATCTTCGACACACAATTTAAACATATGTTATAATGGTATTTGAACGAATTAAGTGAGATGTTAGGTCTACACCCCAGCTAGATAAACCATGTTTGATAGAAATTATAATCTAAATTTATATCAAAATCAAAGTCAACAATTAATTTTTAACTATATATTTTCATGGAACTCACAATTTTTCAATTACACATTTCATTAACTTTTATCAAAATTTACAAAAAATTTAATTTTAATCTCCAACAAATAGGGACTAACAGGGACGGACCCAACAATCTAGCCCAGCCAGGATGAGCATCAACGTTAACAATCAACGACGTAAGATCGAGGTCATTTATTTTTCTAGCTCAATTGATTAAAAAAACATAGTACACATTATTTGAATTCAGAATTATGATCATAGGTCCCAAATGGCAAATATGCCAAAATTCAAATCACAAATCACAACTTAATCAGACAATCACACTATGTAAGCTAGAAGTTCAAAAGTATGCTAAAATCAGTCAATAAAGTTACAATCAGTCAATCACCAATAACTTAAGGCATAAATCATTATCTTATATTCCAATTTCTCTTGTCATCAAGCATAAGAACTAGAAAGCAGAACACACTGGCAAAAACTAAATTAGCAATTTAGCACTCATGACTTACACTTTCATGTATCAGAATTCAGATATCTAATATCTTACCTATGGATGAGTAGAGCTAGAGCACCTTTGATATTTCTGGCAACTTGAATTGGAAAATCAACCATGAGAGTACACAATCACTTCCTCCAACGGAGTGAGAAGTCCACTGTCCACGGAGTCACAGACCACGATTTCTTGCAGAAAGTGGTGAGCAAACAAAATCAAGCACACAAATATCTGTCGGTCTGTGCATATGAGCATATCCCTACAAGGCTACAAACAATATCTTTTTAAATAAAAAGTGTTGATCAGAATTAGTTAGACAGACTTGGAGACTCAGAATCAGCAAGCAGACTTACCACTTACCAGAAAATGAGAAAATTAAGAAGCTACCGACTGTCGCTGCATCGTCGCGCCTGCGCCGAAATTGCCCAGACCCGGAGAACTCGAGAGAGTAGAGACTCAGAGAGATGAGACTTAAGAGAGTGGAGAGTTTGGAGTCAGAGACGGTGAGAAATGAGAATTTGGGAATTTAGTTTAGGAATTCGATAATTTGATTTTTGGGAGTGAGATTTGGGTTGGGCTGAGATACATATTTAGGGACTGGGCCTATTTAGTTTGGTATATTAATTAACTAATTAAGGATTGGGCCAAGAAAAATGGCCCAATCCAATTACGAAAAAAAAAAAGAATTCAATGGGCCGCATTGGCCCAATTTTAAAAATAATAATTGGCCGGCCAAATTAGCCCATTTTGAAACAAAAAAAAAAAAAAAAGAGAGAGAAAATTACCTAAAACCATGTATTTAAGTTTTCAAATTCAAAAATCAGGTGGAAAGTTTAATCTTTTAAAAATCAAATCTTTTAATTAATATATTATTATTAAATTCAATTAATTTAGAAATCAACCCTACCTTTCTCCACCCACCTCATTTCCCGCAAACTCCTTCTCTCCCTCTCTCTCTCTCTCTCTCTCTCTGTTGCTGTCACAACGATTGAAGCAACGGTCGTAAATCATTGCTCTCCTCTCTCTCCTCGCTGTCACGAAGATTGAAATGGCGGTAGTAAATTGTGCGGCGATGATGTACCTGTGGTGGCTTTAAATGGTGGTCACGGTGAAGGTGGCGAATCTGATAATGGTGGATGTTGTGTAGGAATCAAACAGGAAGTTAAGGGCTTTTCAATGGTACCTATATCTGGCGGTTTAAGTGGCTGGAGTTCGCCGAAGTTCGCCGGAATTTGAAATATGTTGTCCACTGATGTGCTATGCCTTATTTTTTGTTGATTTAGTGTGGTACCCGTTGAGGTTCGTCGGAGCTTCGCAGTTTGTTATATTGCTTGTTTTTGCCTGTAATTATTTTTGAGACGCAGCCATCGAAACTGAAGAAAAAAAGGAGTTCACGCAGAGTTAAAAAAAAAGGCTGAGAAATTAATGATGGATACATACACGTGCTAACTGTGGATTATATATCATACACACAGGAAAGTGAGGCAAAGTGGATATTATCAAATTCAAAGAGAAAACAGTTACAGGGAAACTGAGATTGAGGCTGAAAATAAAATTCATTCCAGATTTGTTCACGTTCGTCAATTTTCGGTGATGTCGTTCCACTTTTGCTTGTTTAATTTCAATATTATGTTAGGCTAAATTTTTACATTGCTAAAGATATAGATGAACCTTATTTTGAAATTTTTAGTATTAATTAATTATTTTGACGTTAATTTGTTTGAATGTGTGGATGTTTATTATGATTTAGTTTGCTTTTCAATTAACTGTGTGTGAACTCCTTTTTTCTTTTGTTTCTTCTGTAATTTGACATCACCATCAGTAGTGATTCTATCCAATTTAAGCAGTTGATTCATCGATAACTCAATTAGATTTACTAAATCTTTTTTAGCCACTTTTCGACCTTTAGAAATTACAGATTCAAAGGCTGAGACCTACAAGTTGCAATCAAGGAAACAAGTTCACTATAACTAGTTACTGCATTAATTCTTCTAAAATGACTACAACGACATCTAGTTTCTGTAAAAGTTAAGAATATTAAATACACTTGTGATTTGTGAATTATGGCATTGATATGGATTCAGGGGCCAGTCAAATGAGTAAGATTGTGTTCCTGGTTCGTGGTGTAAGTCGATTTGTTTGTGGTGATCATTTGTGACCAAATATGTGTGTATTGTAAGTGATTGTGACCGATTGTGACTAGATCATATTCAAGTCACATTCAGTCACAATTAACACAAAATTAGTCACAGACAATCACACTGAACACACATTTGGTCACAGTTAGTCACATTGAATACACATTTGGTCACAATTAGTCACTGATGACACGTGTCAGGGTGTCACAGGCTGCAACTTTGCTTAAGCCCCGTGTTGTAAATATTTATTTAATTCGTAAAATAGTTAGAAAATAGAAAAGAAAAAGTATGATTCTAGAGCCAAATGATGTCTACTCCCATCATTTGGGTTTTTGTTGCTAAGTCTATTATAGGGAGTATTGGTCTTTCAAAACATTTTCAAGCTTACTAGTGTTTTCCCCTTGCACTAGCCATTTGTAATTTCCTGCTTTCGTCTATTGTAATTTTCAACTTTCTAGCAATCAATGAAGAAGTTATTTCCATTGTGTTCAATTTCATGTTGCAAGCTTTCTTAAAATTGTAATCAAATGTACTTTCATCCCGACGCGATCGAGGAATAAGCGGAAGGTAGTCTAGCGGAATAGACTACTGCCGCACGGTGTCCCCTTTCTGTGCTAAGAAAATGTTACCCGTGAAAGTTGGTATCAGAGCTGCGACTCGAGATCTCGTTAAGAAAGCTATGAAAATTGACCCAAATTCCTCGAACACCACGGAGGTGGTAGATGTTCAAAAGAGGAACACCCGACAGCGTTTGGAAGCGCTTGAGGTGACAAACACTAGGTTGTGTTTTGCCATGAAAAACCTCGGGGATAAGGCCGAGGCGGCACAGACAGAAAATCGGGAATTACGCATCCAACTGGATTAATGCCAAGAGGCATGCGCAGCTATGACTGATGTTGTTGCTATCATACCCGAGTTGCAGGATGAGATGGGAGCGTTGAGAACTCAGTTACTAGTTCTTCAACGTGCGATTGGTAATGGACAAGCCATCGCACATGAGTCGGTGCATAGGCTCAGAATTCCAGAACCATGTACCTACGGAGGTGCACGCGATGCTAAAGAAGTTGAGAACTTCTTGTTCGATATGGAACAATACTTTCTTGCGGCTTCGATCAAAGACGAAGCGAGAAAGGTCACAATAGCTACCATGTATCTAGGTGGAGATGCAAAGCTATGGTGGCGAACGAAGTACATTGATATTCAGGCCAACAGGGTCCGAATTGATTCTTGGGATCTTCTCAAGGAAGCTATCAGATCTCAGTTTTTCTCAAAGAATGTGGAATATGAGGCACGTCGAGCCTTACGAGAACTGAAACACACAAGCTCCATTAGGGAGTATGTGAAGGCCTTCACGGGGTATATGCTGAATATCAAAGATATGTCAGAGAAGGATAAGCTATGCACCTTCATGGAAGGGTTGAAACCGTGGATGCGCACGGAACTGCAGAGACAGAAGGTCACTGATTTGAGCGCGGCTATGGGAACTGTCGAATGTGCAAGTGATTATCAACCTGAGTCGAGAGAGGATCGACATTCAAGAAATAGTCAAGCGACTGAAGGTGGAAGGAAACCTTTCAGACTCAAATGGGGGAGAGCGTTACTCTCAGAATAGGGGAGGGCCCTATCAAGGCAACCGCTAGAGTAACTCACAGGGAAACTATCAGAACAGCCGTCAAGAAAACTACAGCGGCAGTACCAGTAATGACTGGAATCATGGAAAAGCAAAGGAGGGAAGATATGATGTCACTCCTAAATTGAGGTGCTTTCTATGTGAAGGACCTCATCGAGTTACTGAGTGTCCTCAGAAACGGATGGTGAATGCATACTGTCAACTAGCAATTAGGGGCTCGAGTTCAAAGCAAAACACCCCACAAGCTAGCTGTCGTGGTGACACCAACTCCGAAGGGGACGAGGATGTAATTGGTTCATTCTCTCATTCGTGCAATACATTATCGCACCGAGTTACTAAAAGGGACGTCAGTCCCTCGAAAGAGCCGAAGATAGAAGAATTGAAGGCTCGCACTTGTAATGCGAAAGGCCTAAGTACATTGATGTGAGGATCAATGGAAAGCCAATCAGGGCTATGGTGGACACCAGTGCCACGCACAACTACCACGCAAGCTTCGAAGTAGAGCGGCTCGGACTTGTTCTAGAAAGAGGTAAGGGGAAAGTCAAAGCTATCAACTCCGCTGCTCAACCAATAGCGGGAATAGCACAATCAGTGCCAATCAAAGTAGGTCTATTCGAAGGAAAGACGAATTTTTCGGTAGTTCAGATGGATGATTTCAAGCTGATTCTCGAATTGGAATATTTTCTGGATACAAAGACAGCAGTGTTGCCGCATTCTGACTCATTAATAATGATGGGGAGCAAACCATTCATTATTCCCACACAGGTTGGGAAAACTGGCGAGAAAGGCATCTCGACCATGCAATACAATAAGGGATTCAAGAGGAATGAACCCTCATTCCTGTGTTCTCTTCGAGTAGAGGATATCGAAGAAACAACCGCCGATATTCCAACGCCTATCACAAAGTCGAAGGAAGTTGAAGACATCATGCCGGATGTGTTATCAAGAAAATTGCCAATGAGGAGGGCAATTGATCGTGGGATTGGACTTATTTCGGGTGCCAAACCTCCCACTAAGGCACCATGCCGTATGGCTCAGCCGGAGCTTGAAGAGCTTCGGAAGCAAGAAAGAGAAGTGTTGGGAAGTGGGACTATCGTGGAGCACACTTCCACACTACCACAACATGCAGGCTCACTGGAGCCCCTTTCCATCCTGAATGAATCAGTCGAGAGTGGATCGACAAACTACATTAGCGGATTGCCAAGAGTTGGATACTTTAGCACTATCATCATCGGGATGGACTGTTTATCTAAAGATTCAACGTTCAGCATAGCGCCCAAGTATGTATCAGTCGAAGAGACAGCTCAACTCTTCTTCAAGCCTATTATCAAATACTGGGGATCGTCTATGGTCAATGATCGAGATTCTCGATTTATTGGCACATTTTGGACCGAGTTGTTCAAACTTTTTGGTTCAACTTTGAGCACAAATGCTACTATTCATCGAAGATCAGACGGACAGACATAGCAGTTCAATTCTATGCTGGGAGACTATTTTCAGCACTTTACCTCTGCTTTGCATGAAATTCAGGTGAAACTCTCGGATGTGGCTCAGACGTGTTTCAATGTTCAAAAGAGCTCTTCTCCCAATAAGAGCCCTTTTGAAATTTCTACTGGCCAACAACCGTTACTCCTCCATACTGCAGACACCGATCAGAAACAGTGCAAGAAGTCTACAAATTTGAAGCAACCAGTGCTTAAAGTGAAACGATCAGAAACAGAGGTTGCTGAAAAGATTATTGGCTACCAAACTACTCGAGCTTCTAGGAAACATCTTCAAGAGTACTTGGTCAAATGGAGCGGATGCAACAGCGAGAAGAATACTCAATGGCTCTGAGAACATCGCAAAAACAAATGGGGGAGAATGTCACGGGCTGCAGCTTTGCTTAAGCCCCGTGTTGTAAATATTTATTTAATTCGTAAAATAGTTAGAAAATAGAAAAGAAAAAGTATGATTCTAGAGCCAAATGATGTCTACTCCCATCATTTGGGTTTTTGTTGCTAAGTCTATTATATGGGGTATTGGTCTTTCAAAACATTTTCAAGCTTACTAGTGTTTTACCCCTGCACTAGCCATTTGTAATTTCCTGCTTTCGTCTATTGTAATTTTCAGCTTTCTAGCAATCAATGAAGAAATTATTTCCATTGTGTTCAATTTCATGTTGCAAGCTTTCTTAAAATTGTAATCAAATTTACTTTCGTCCCGACGACCGAGGAATAGGCGGAAGGTAGTCTAGCGGAGCAGATTACTGCCGCACGGTGTCCCCTTTCTGTGCTAAGAAAATATTACCCGTGAAACAGGGGCTTGATTATATAAAGTGACTTGAAATTTTTCTTATAATTTTCTTAGGAGGTAGAGGCAGGGGTGGGGTGGTGGTAGGTGGATCCATGGGGGTGGGGGTGTGATTTCGAATTTTTAATTTTCTGGAATTTTAAGTAGTCGGAAAATCGTCGGAACTAGTCGGAGCAGTCGCGCGAACCATCGTCGGAGCGGTGCCGGACCGTCGTCGGAGTAGTGTCGGAGTTGTATGAGAGATGGAGGGAAGGTGGTGTAGTGGGGTGATGAGATGGGTAAGGTGTCATGAGTGTAAATAATTAATATATATTATATTATAATTTAATATTTAATAAATCTATTTACCACCTGATTTTTGAAATAATTAGACAAATTTGTTAATTTTGAAAAGTAATTCTTATATGTAGGTTTTGTGTATTATTCCCCAAAAAAAGGGCAGCAACAACAGCTAGGCCCAACAGAGCAGAAATAGGAGAAAGAAGACGATCTGAACTGAAGAACTTACTATCGCCGTCGACGGTCCGACGGAGCCCAGCATGAGCGGCCGCCCCCCGACCTAGTGTTGGGTCCGTCTCTGGGGGCTAAATGGTTTGGTTTATACCCTAGGTAGATAGACCATTTTGAGTATATCTTCAATTTTCCATTCTTATTTTTACTTTTTTTAACAAAACACGATACATGTTTAAGTGAGGGATTTGATTTATATCCCAAGTATGTCGAAAAAGGGGTAAAAGGAACACTCAATGTATTCTTCCATTGAACAAGTAAATGAACGCTACTAATATCTGATATCAAGAACTTGAAATTCAACGATAGAAGTAAAAACAATTTAGTTCTTCTACGAAATTTTTGCTTCAAGGAAACGACTTATCATGTTAATTTACTTAGTTAACACCAAGATATAGGTAAAGTAAGAATTACTTTTTGTCAAAAAGAAATTCTTTACAAAATAATTAAAATTTTTTGGACAAAAAGAAAGACCAAAGAGAAAACGTCTACAATGTCCCTTTCTTGACAGCATGTATAGACAACTTGGAAGCCAATCTTCCTCTATCTTAGCACCCGTTTGATAACTATTATTTTTAAACTCTTTTTTTCAACATTCTTATTTTCAAGTACATATTTATAAAATAAAATATTTTGCACGTAAGTTCAAAACTTTTCTCTTCTTTTTTTCAACCACAAATTCTTCTAAAAAACACTATTCAACATTTGATGACATCAAATAATGAGGGCCAAACAGGGTCCTAAGGTACAAATTCTTTAGACCCCTCTTTCCTAGAGAACATTCATCAGAACTATCAATGTCAATCCAATTGTGAATAATCTACTACCCAAAACATCTTCGACACTCAATTTAAACATACATTATAATTATAATGGCATCTGGACAAATTATGTGAGTGGTTTGGTCTATACCCCAAGTACATAGACCTTGTTTCATAGAAATTATAATCTAAATTTTTATCAAAGTCAAAATCAATAATTAATTTTAATTACATATTTTTATGGGACTCGAAATTTTTTCAATTACACATCTCATTAACTTTTATTGAAATTTGCCAAAAATCTAATTTTAATCTCCATCAAATAGGGGCTAAACGGTTTGGTTTATATCCCAGGTAGACAAACCCTTTTGAGTATATCTTCGATTTTCCGTTTGTTTTTTTTAACAAAACATGATATGTGTTTAAGTGAGGGGTTTGATTTATATGATAGATATGTGGAAAATGGGTAAAAGGAATACTCAATGTATTCTTTCATTGAACAAGTAAACGAACCCTAGGGGTATGTTTGTCTTCCATTATTGATAGAAGAATGATGTAATGAATAATATTTTTTGGAGAATGTGTGGTTGAAATTTAAAGTAACTTTATTGGTTTGTGTGTAGAATATTTTATTAAGTGAATGTGTGGTGGAGATTGTTTACTGTAGAAAATAATATTTGATAAAATAGTAGACAAACAGGGGGTAATATCTGATATCAAGAACCTGAAATTCAGAGATAATAGAAGTAAAAACAATTTAATTATTCTACAAAGTTTTTGTTTTAAGTAATGAAACGATTTATCTTGTTAATCATGGGAGAGAACCAAATGGTCAGTCATACATAACTCGTGTGGTTTCGTTGGGTGACTCGGCCCGAAGTACACGTTCCCCACATCCCCGGCATTTTCATTTCTCTACAATTAGTACAGTTGCCATGAATATATTTAGAAATATACAAGAGACATGAAGAGAGATGGAAAGATCTGTAGGGTAGCGAGAAAATTGCTACTGACTTGGGGTGGTAACGAGCCGAGCCGAGCCTGAGCAAAAAAAAAAGCTCGTACCGAGCCCGAGCAAAAGAAATGAGGCTCAGCCCGAGCTTTCGTCCCGAGCCTTTGCAGGCCGAGCCGAGCTGGTTCGGGTTTTTTTTTTTTTAAGAATTTAAATTTTGCACAGTTTATACGTGTTATAAATTAATTAAATTTTAAAAATGTAAAGTTTACATTGTAAACCCTCATCCTTTATCCGGGTTTGGGATCGACTACAATTATCGTAGGCGGAGTTAAAACTGTACACGAATAAAATATTTCGTGTACAATTTTTCTTGATACAAAAAAATTTTAAAAATTACATTTGTTTTAAACTAATCAATTTAAAAACTTACAATATCATAAATACTTGAATTTGTTGTAACTCTTCGACCATTATGCTGTCAACTTGTTCTTGAAGGCGTAATTCCGCACATTCCCAATCCTTCAAACATATTAAAGCCTCCAATATATCTTCTTTTAGTCTTGATCGTTCGTCACATAAAACTCGACCACCTAAACTAAATACAACCTCCGATGCTACCGTATACACCAGAGGTGTTAGTAGATCGCGAGAAATTTTGGATACAATTGGATATTGCCTTTCGTTACACTCCACCATGATAAAATATTAAATTCCTCTAATTGTTGTGGTTGTAACATACTACGAACGTCCACGCACATATACCTAGCTAACTCAGAGGGAATTTCAAGATTTGTACCACTGACATCTACTGTTCTAGATATTGACGAACTAGAATTAAATGAGGGAACACTAGTATTGGTCTCTAAAAAATTCTGAAAAATTTCTACTTTTGTTGATGTATTTTTTGAAAAAGAACTTTAGGTAGTAAAACTACACTGACCATTTTTTTCAGCGTAATAGTTATACATTTCACATAACATAGATTCTATATGCACATGTGATAATTCTACATTCATGAAATTTGAAATCCCCTTTATGGTAGCTTTTGTGCTAGTTAAATTAAGTCGATGGTCCATCACTGAAGCTAATAAAAATAAAGAGGGTATCTCTTCCCAATATTTACCAAATTTTACGTCCATAGAATAAATTACGTCAACGAAAATTGTCAAACTCCTATGTTTTTTAAATGCTTGTGCAATATAGAGAAAATGTTGTAAAGTAGGATAATAAACACCGCTACATTCCTTCGTGGCATCGAAAAAAGGTTTTAAGAAATTTTTCACTTGAAATGCAAAAGACCATTCCCAATCTTCTGAATTATGTTCGGGTCCATATGTATGTCTACCATTATAATACATTGAAATAATGTTATCATAATTTTCACACGAATGTAACATAAGATATGTAGAATTCCATCCATGTGATATATCAGTGACAAATGATCTCTCTTTTAACCCATACTCTGCACATAAACTGTTAAATGCTTACTTTCTTGCTGGTGATATAATTATAAAATTAATTGATTGTCTGATTTTATCTAAAGGTGATTTTATATATTCCAATCCATCTTTTACAATCAAATTAATAATGTGACATACACAACGTTGATGAAAAAATAAACCTCCAAATGTAGGGTTCAAATCATCAATAAATTTTTCGATAACAATTTTGTTTACACTAGCATTATCAAAAGTAAAACTTCGAACAATTTCTTGCATACCATATTCTTGTATAATATTTTTTAAAACCATGTATATGTTAGTCGCATTATGAGGATATTCTACACATCTGAATGCAATAATTTTTTTTATGCATAATCAATAGGTGATCAATGTAATGAGCTGTAGCAGCAAGATATCATTTTTTATTAACACCGATCCATAAATCAGAGGTAAATGATATAACACAATCAAAAGTTTTAGACTTTCAATAGCAGTTTGTTTTCTTCTGTTATATAATTTTATAGCATCCGAACGAAGAGTATTTCTACAATAAGAATTATACATGTGCTGGAGATAATTCTGCACAAGACGAGTAAAGTGTTCCAACTCGATCATCGTTAGCGGCATCTCTGCTGCAGCCACGTATGAGGCTATTCCTTCATGAAATCTTTCCTATGAATATACAAAAGTGGATAGAGTGGAACCGGAACTGAAATTGGAACCAGTAAATGTTAGTTCGGTCTGTTTCGGGTCAAAACCGACTGGTTTCGCTTTACAACTTCGTAAAATGTGTCTATTTAAATGCGATGTGCTCGAACTGGGCTTCCAACTAAGTTCTTTACCACAATAATTGTAACATGCTTTCTAAATATCAACTCCATTTTGAACCCCAACTTTTTTACGAGTCATATGTTGCCAACAATCAGCATACTCTTTTTTCAACCTTTTAACCTCGAGTACTTCCTCCTCTTTGATATCTTCCAAATTAATTGGAATATTTTGAGATGCATCGTTTCTCGATGGAGTACTCGAATTACCTTTAAACTGATTAATTTCATCACTGGTAAAATCCATGTGTAAGTATTATAATAGAGGGAAATTATAGTAAAGAATATAGTCAAATGTGTAAAAGAAATGAGAGAGTAGAATACATCCATTGGATGCAATATATCCATTGAGGACTAGTGACACTACAAAACCAAGAAGTTGTAGACATTGTTGACAATGAGAATGGTTTAGCAACTGTAGTACAAATTGTTGATTAAAAAAAAATCAGCTCAAGTCTTGAATGCATCCTTACTTAAATCAGTCTAGTTGTTCAACGTCGCGGAGTCCCCACAAGAATTCCTCCATCTTTGGAGCATTTCGTAGTGAATTTCACCCTAAAATAGCATAGATAAAATGCCAATAAATCAATTTATAACCTGAATAAGATGTAAAACTTTAACAACAAGAGAATTAGACAAAGTACTAACATATATGTCTCTTCCATTTGTCCAATAATACTGATTGTATACTCCTCCCCTCGAAGCAGTGGTGAATTGAACTCCAAAGTTTACTTCACATACACAGCCCTGGCTACAAAATCCATTGGACTTGCCATTTATGCGAAGTGAACAAATAATAATTCGGGATGACTAAGAAAGAACGGAAGACTACTTACAGTAAGGGAAGCAATGATTCGAGGAAATAAAAAGCCACGAGCATTCGGTTTCTGGAAGATAAAAAAAACCAACATTTTTTGTGATAGATGCATCAAGGCTGTCACAATATCACAAACTTTTAGCAAAATTGGAAAATTTTGATACAACATTTATATATGGAGATGGGTAATTAATTAATTAGTGGGCCCACACTAATGTTAGTGGGCTGTAAAAATTACAACCCACTAAAAACATAATTTTTCAATTATATTACCCAATCCAAAATACGATCATCTCGATACATGGATTTAGGAGATGTAAAACTAAATAGAGGAAATTACACATACACCTAGTTTTAAAATACCATTTTCACAAATCAAGTATTTAGTTTCATAATTCAAATTTCAGGTTTTAATTAAAATTTAAATAAAAATATTATTTTTATTTTTATATCTACATAAACTATCCAAACCCTAAACTAATCTACACATCTCCACTCTCACAATCTCTCCCGAAACCGCCGTCTCCCCAGAGCACCCACCCTCTCTCCGTCTCTCCACTTTCTCCTCCATCACAGCCCTCGTTCCGGCGACTTTGTACAGATCCAGGGGTCTTGATGTAAATTTGTTTTTCTTCTTCTTCTTTTTTTCATTTTTTATTGATACGGTAGAGGTGTGCCGCCCGGTGTTGGTGGAGGTGTGAGTGTCTCTGCTTTGATGCGAAGTGTGAACGGGTGTATGTGTATGTGTGTGTGCGGTGATGTGGGTGAATGAACTTTTGTGTGTGCGTGCGTGCGGTGCTATGTGAACGGGGTGTGTGTATGCACGGTGCTGTAGGTGTGCGTGCGTGCGGTGCTGTGCTGTGGGTGATGTGCACACGGTGTTGTGGGTGGGTGCGTGTGGCGATTGTGCAGGGTGGTTGTGGATTGGTGGTGATTGTGGATAGTGTTGGTGATAGTGGCGACAGTGGTGGTTCTGTGGCGTTGGTGTTGGCAGTGGTGGTGGTGGTGGTGGTGGTGCACTTCTATGGTGTTGGTGGGGTGTTGTCGGCGGAGACGACGGTGGTGGTCACAAAAGATTAGGTTGTTTGTGACCTATTAATTTGTGACCAATTTTAAGTATTGTGACTTAAATTTTTAAGTTGTGACCAATGAAAGTACAAGCCGTGTGACCTAAAAATTATTAATTTGTGACCAATAAATTGATTTTTGTGACCATAAAATAAGTAACGTAACTTTTAAGTGTTGTGATTGTGAACGATGAACAAATTGTGACTTTTAAAATTTTAAGTTGTGACCGATGAACAAATTGTGACCTATGAAAATTTTGAATTGTGACCTGAAAAGTGGCGGAACGGTCATCAGAATACTCGTCGAAATCGGAGCAGTCGTCGGAATAGTCGTCGGAACGATCACCGGAGAAGAGTGGTGATCGAAAAATCGGTCGGGGTGGTGGAGGTGAGGTGGGGTAATTATATTAAATTAGAAATAAATATTTAATAATAAATTGATTTAATAATTCATTAATTATTAATTAGAAATTTTAAAAACCTGATTTGTGAATTTTCAAACTTGCTTTTGTATTTTTGAAAAGGTGTAAAGTAAACACCTTAAAAATGTATTGTTCCCAACGGTAAATTAAGTGAAGATAGGAACAAAGCTCATACAAAAAAGTCAATTACAGATCTCGAAGATGAAAATAATGTCAACCTTCTATATGTTCAAGAGTTGGAAATCTAAGCCAGACTAAACACAATGCAACTCACCAAACGCTATTTCAGTAAGGCACCGTGTCAGTCTATGGATAAACGAGCAAATATCAACACACTATTCATGTACTGAAACATATTTAGACACTCCAAATGCTATTACATCCCACAAAATCGTTCGCAAAAAACAAAAATATTAATTGTAAGTACGATCAATTGAATACAATGTAAATCACCTACTCATTTCAGTAAGGAATCGTGTCAGTCTAGGGATAAAATAGCAAATACCACATGTAAGTATTGAGAGTGTAGCGCCTATTAAATCATCTATCAAACCGATTCGAAGGAAATGAAAAATAATTCACATACGATCAATTCACCTGTTGTGGTTTAACTCCAATCTCAAGTTCAATTGAGTTGGAGTCTAGCATTAGCATGAATTTGAATAAGAGAATTAACACGCTAACACATCGAGGCACGTCAAATTTATTTAAGTTTTGCATCTGCATTATAGTATAAAGAATAACAAATGTAACGAGCGCGTTCACCCGTGAGAGAGGGGAATGATCAAAGGAATGATTTTCGAGAGATGGAAATGATATTTTTGAAGTGGAATGATCGCTATATATACAGATACGCGTGCACCATGCAAGTATAAAAATTACTAACGATGCAATCTGTTAGTTTCATCAAATTGATTTAGCACGGTAAAATGAAGTAAAGATGGGAACAAAGATCATTCAAATAAAGCCAATTACATTATCTCGAAATTGAAGATAATGTCAATTTTCTATATGTTCAAGAATTGGAAATCTAGGCAAGATTGAACACAATGCAATATTACCAAAAAAAAAAAAAAAAAAAAAAAAAAAAAAAAAAAAAACTTTTCCATTTCAGTAAAGTATCGTGTTAGTCTAGCAAATCAACATGCTATTCATGTACTGGAATAGATTCACGCATTCAGCCATTAATACATCCAAATCGATTCGATAGAAAACAAGAAATTAATATGAAATTTTTATTTCCTGCCTTTTTTGGTGCAATTTTTGGTATACGAAGGTTCGTGATCTCTTAGCGTCCTTTCGCATTGAATTGATTTGATTTCATGAAAATGTCGAATGCTATTTTAGCAGTAATTAGATTACAGTCGAAGAACATCACATTTTCTTCCATCGACATTCAAAGTGCATAATTGCTTCATTAAACTGTTCATTACAGTCGACCTTTAAAATGTGTGGTAATAGCATATTTGATAGGAAAATTTGAATAGCAATGTTCACTAATACGAAAGAAATTTATTCAACATTTTGGGGGGGGTTTTTTGTTTGCAGGAAATACATACAAAACATGCTCTAAATGCGAACAAATTGAAATCAAGCAATAACTCCTAGACATCCGTCAAATTCATCAAATTGGTTTAGCACAGTAAAATGAAGTGAAGATAGGACCAAAGCTCATTCAAATAAAGCCAATTGCATGATCACGAAGTCGAAATTAACGTCAATCTGTTATATGTTCAAGAGTTGGAAATCTAGGCCGGACTGAACATAATGCAAATTCATTCAACTTCATTCACTAAGCAGCGACTCAGTTACAGATAAAAGAGCAAAATATCAATATCTATCAATGTACTAGAACGGATTGAGGCATTCAGCCGCTAATACACCCAAATCGATTTGATGGGGGATGAAAAATTAATTATAAGTTACGATAAAATTGAATACAATGTAATCATCAACTTATTTGTAGTAAAGGAAATCATGTCGGTCTAGGATAAAATAGCCAAATATCCACAAGATGTTATCAGGTAGCGACTGAATGTCCTGAACTTTTCCATACATGATAGCATGTTGATATTGCCTCAATTGGAAACGAACATTGCCCAGAATTCGTTTCTAATATTGTAGAATTGAAAATCATGTATAATTTGAATTTGCACTTTTGTTGTTGTAATTAATGTATAATTTGAACATTGATACTTTGGCTTTTTCCCCGGAGCTCTTTAATGGGTTTCACCAACGACTATGCGCTTCTTATGGTCGGCAGGTTTGTGGTCATAATTGAGGCGATTGTTGGGGATTTATTTGCTAAAGTGATAAAAAAAACAGTGTGATTTGTAATGTTTGTTTCCTAAAGGTCTGAAGTTGGATGTTTTGTTCAGTTTAACAGCTTAATTAAAAAAAAAGAAGATGATACATTTATGAATACAGAAATGCAACTACGGCGACATCTAGTTTCTTAAAAGTAAAGAATATTAAAATACACTTGTGATATTTATGATTAATGGCATTGATATGGATTCAGAGGCCAGTCAAATGAGTAAAATTGTGGTCCTGGTTCTAGGTGTAAGCGGATTATTTGAATAACCAACTCATTGAAATGAGTTGGTTATTTACGTTGTGTTCCCGGTTGAAGAGTCGGCCAAAGAGTCGTAAATAACCAACTCATTTCCAATCTCTGAGGACACTATGAATTCTGAGGCAGTGAGATTTGTTTGTTTAAATTTACATATGATTTATAAATGAAATCTGACCATTTTGCTGGAAATTTCTTATTTCTTAAAATTTCTTCAAAATTTTGCCTTCACTGTGTTACGGCGGTCCGACGGAGGAAGACAGACTGACAGACATCGTAGAAGCCCTGTGATCTTCACCAGGTAAGAGGCGCCGGTAATAATGGTCTAATTTCTAGATCTGAGGCTTGCATTTAATTTATGCATTAGTTAGTTAATAAATCGGGTAATGAATGATGACACAACATTATTAATATAGAAGGGTTTTGCCGAACCAAACTTTCTCTGATTGAATAATGAATATAGGAGTTCCCTTAGATCATATTATAGGATTTTATGCAAACAGACAAAGCATAAAAGCAAGACTTGTAGTTACCCTGAATTAAAAGATTTAGCGATGGGAGGGCTATGAATTATCAGGATGCAACCACTCTTGTGCCTACGGTCATTATTTTTGGCGATTAAGTCGTGAAATATAGGCAACAATGACAAAAATCCACGCCTCTTTCAAGGCCAATTATCCGCCTTGCTCCAGGGATTTCAAGAATCAGGAACCTACATGGAGATTATAGCTACTGATATTACCTGTAATTGGTTTTGGGCAAATCCCCTTTGCCCGAAAAAGGGGCGCCCGAGTTTGACCAGGGCGTCCCTTTTCGGGCAAAATAGCATGGCCCATTGGTTTTAGGCTTTGGTTCCTCGTTTGTGCTTATATGAATCGATTTGGGGGAAGTCAGACCTCGTAGAAGCCTACATCCTTCATTGTTTGTTATGATTTAAGAATTTCGAGCTAGATTAAATTTTTTGTTGGTTTGCATGGCAGTAATTGCTAGAATGTAATTTGTTAATTTCATGTTTAGATTTTTTACATGAATTGGATTAAGTAGTTATTGAATATATAATGTTTAAGAGCATGTTCGGTAGATATTAAAATCGGATTAAAATTAAAAAACAGTTTTTTTTTTTTTTTATTTTTATTAGATGAGTGCGACCCAATAATGACTATATTTTCAATTTTTATTGGTTTTTAAGTCATACCGAACAGTCTATAAATCTATATATGAAATGAACAGATTATTTCAAAGAAAAACTAATGCAAACAATGTAAATGTTGATGTGGGATGTCGAAGAATGTGGAATTTGATGTCGCAAAACTTCCAATTGAACTTGGTTTAAGGATACCCATTTTGGATTACAATGCTAACATTCTAGATCAAGTTCGAAGAGCATATATATTAAAGGATCTTTGTCAGGCCCAAGATCGTGACTTTTCAAAACAACAATTTGGAGTAAAAGTTAGACGATTCAATCCTATGGGTTTAAAGAGTTGAGTTCTTGGTTGGAGTACAATGTAGAAAAAATGTTGATTATTGTTTTGTATTGCTATCTTTCCAAAACAAGTTCTGGAAAGCAATGTGGTGTGTCTTTTGGTGGTGAAGGTTTTAGTATTGGAAGATAGGTAAAAAAAAATGGAGCGTATATCAAAATATATATAAAAGAGTGTGATGTGATTTACCGTTCATAAGTCGCGAGCCGAGCCGAGCCGAGCCGAATACTTTTCGACTAGGCTAGTCTAAACCGTTTTTTATTCAGTATTTGAGGTTACAAATATGTGTTTTAAGAAAGTTAAAATTAAAAAATTTGTTAATAATTTTTTTTTTAAGTTTATGATAATTATATGGTCGATAAATTTAAATATCAAATTAATTTTTTTTTTTTTTGAAATTTCGTAAAATCACAGTATGAATAATAAATCACCAATATCAAACTCCATTGTAATTGTCTTTTTTCCAAACTTTATTTTTCCTACAACGTTTGATTCAATATTTTGCAATATGAAGATACATTGAATCTATATAATTTTTGTATTAAAAAAAACTCAAATCTGATAATAATAAATATATTTTTTTTTTTTTTTTTTTTTTTTTTTTTCTTAAATTATTAAACGTTAAAATTATAATCGTTAATTTCTTTTTCTACCCATTCTTTTATTTTTTTTTTTATATCCTTTTTTTTTTTTTTTTCACTAATTTCTCTCCAATTTCATTTTTTTTTTCAAGATTTTTTTTTATATTAAATAAGTCAATTTATTTTTTACGTTTGATTCAGTATTTTAAGTTACACAAATATGTGGTTTTTTAACGATTTAAAATGTGTTGGAATCTTGAAGTGAGGCCATGATAAATAATATGGATAAAGTTTAAATATCAAAAATAATTTACAAAAAAAAAAAAAAAAAAAAAAAAAATTTGTTTATGTTTCTTTTCAATCTCAACCAAATTCCATGTCCTTTTTTCCCACTTATTTTTACTACAACGTTTGATTCGATATTTCATGATATGAATATCCATTTGGATCGATTTAATTTTTTTTTTCAAAAAAACTTAAGAGTGTGATAATAATAAACTATATGTCGATTAAGTTTAAAATATTAAAAATTATCTTAAGTAAACGTAAAAATCATAATTGTTAATTTTTCTTTTTTACCCACCCTCACCCCCATATTCGCACTAATTTCTCTCAATTTTATTCTTCTTCATTTTTATCTTGAAATTATTAAGGTTAATAATTAAAAAAAAAATCGTTAATTTTTCTTTTTCTACCCACCCTCAAACACCCCCATACTTACACTAATTTTCTTTCTAGTTTATTTTCTTTCAGTTTTTTTTTTACGGTTAAAAATGGTAAAATTATGGCGTCAAAATGGAATGAAGGAATCAATGATTTTCAAAGAATCCTCCTACATTATGCAGTGCTGGTAGATTATTCTATGAAGTATTATTGATTTTTTTAAAAATCGATTAATTTACGGTATTATTAGAATATGCTGAAAAGAATATTCGATGGAATTTATGAAGTTAGTTATCGTGTGTCATTTGTTTTTGCATCTCTGATGGAAGTTTTCGTTGTGTTGTGAATTTTAATATTAATAGAAGCCTTGATTTGTCCAAATTCTGCACTGTATGATGTCATTAATTAATTAGTCTTGACTACATACGTCGATACATATAATTGGAGATTTTATGAGCACGAGATGAATGATACATAATGTCTTACCTCAATAGGTACAAAAATGAGGACTATATTGAACTTCATTGTATCTCTTTATAGAGGCTATCAACACTAAGGACAGACTATGCCCTGTCTTTTTAAAAAGAACATAGAGACCTTCAAATGTAAAGTCAAGAAAATAAGCTTTGAATCAAATATTTAATAATTATTTTTGTCACCTATCATCATTTCAAGTATTTAAGTTTAATATAACTGATGTTTAAGACAAATGATTTTTTTATTTACGCTATCATATAGTCAACTATACTATAACACGTGCATTACACGTGCTTCTCACTAGTGTGTGTGTGAATCCATGTCGATATTGAGTATTATTTCAGATGTATAGCAATTTGATTCTTGACTTATCCTATTTGTGTTGTTTGACTAGTAATCCATACAAAGATCACAAATGAGGAGCATGAAATTATTCGCGAATTTTAAAATCAAGAAAAAAGTTCCTGAAGAGATAGCCGAGCTTAAAAGTACTATATTTGGATGTCGATTTGATGAATCGGCGCTTTTAACTCTAAAACGAAATATATTGAATCAAGTAAAAGCTAATTTTAAATTTGATAATCTTTAACCTCCTCAAAAGAGGCGTCCATAGCTTTGTCACCCTTTCCCTTTTCCCCTATGTGACGACAAATTTTCTTAGTCTTAACTACTTTACATTCTTAACCTTTTGGGATGCTGTTGAGTCAATTATTGTCCACTTATTTTCATCTTTATAATTCACCATGGAATATTATTATTTTGACTCAATTATTTTAGGGAATTTTTTACAATCAAACAAAATATTGATAAATTTAAAATATCCTTACTACGATCTACTAATTGAGAAAAATAAAAATATTGTAATATTCATCAAATTGTTGCAACTACGGTGCAACGAAAGCATAAAGTTATTGAATAATACAAAATCAATAAATCTTTAATTATTTCCAATGTCGATTTGGATTAGGATTAGGAAAAAATACTATTACAACTTCGTTAGTTTTTACTAAAAATTGGAACCATAATTAAAGTTGCAAAATCAGTCCCTAAACTGCTAACAAATAACAAAAGGTTCCTAAAATATAACATCAATAATAAGATGGACAACAAGACATAATATTAAGACAAAATCATCTTCATCTATTCGGAGGATTTCAAGAGGACAAATTGTGTTGAACATGTGGCATTTGAATTGTCTAGTAAATGACAAAAGATTGAGCTACTAGTATAAGAAACAAGGATAGTTTTCCTCGATCAAGAAGAGAGAGAGAGAGAGACCGTTTTTTCATTGAGTCATAATATTAAGACAAAATCATCTTCATCTTCATAAAAAAAAAGTGACAAATATTGAAAAACTTCACTTTTTCGATGTAGTAATTGAGATAGTTGAAAGTATGATTCTAATCAATAAGGCCAACACCTCATGATTGCAAAGGAAAAAAGTCGAACAAATCAAAAGTAGATAAATATAAACAAGCCAAGTTATCTATGAACAATCAATTCAACTTCATATGTAGGTTTTAATCAACAAGACTCTATAACATCTAATTAATATATACAACCCACTTTAACAAGAAAACAGTTCTAAGATGATAGTAACAAATCCACACGAGAAATTATCAAATTTAGTACTTGTGTTCATTCCAATGGTGCAAAATATTGAATTTGATTGGGGGTAAATCTGACCAGCCCCTCCAAGATCATCAAAATCGCATGCCATGTGCTTTGACATCCTCATCTACTCTCCACCACATACATCTTAAATCACTCAGCAAAAACCTATCAAATGGAACAAATATCAATACATGAATTCCAATAATTTCCGGACAAAAGCGACAAGAAGTATTCCAAAATTTTACCCTCCACTTTTAATTTCATCGTATGGATTGCAAAATTGAATGGACGCTTATGCAAAGAGTATTCATATTTATATAAAAGCCATATGATGTTTATTTAAATACATCTCGTTATTAAATGTAAATGTAAATCCCAATTGAGACATTTTGTTAAACACCTTGGTTGCTGTTATGGGGCTAATCTAAAATCAAATGGAAAGAATTTACCATTTAGTTATGGGGCTAATCCAAAATTTAATGACAATTTTTTTTTGCATTTATACACGAACTCTATCATAAAGAAATTGATTAAACCTTTGAGATGCAAAGACTGCCAAGCTTCTTTATCAGTTTCTGGAGGGACCTCAGTCAAAGAGTCGTTTCTTTTCTACAAATGCCCATGACTAGAGCTTCTAACTTCTTATCGTCATTGTTGCATGTGAGACAAAATAGTTTGCAGATACCATGAATAATGTCATTGTTTGCTTAAATTTGAAGAACCCCATCGAAAATTAGTAATGACTTTCCATAAGATCATCAAGGGTAATCTTTCTACAGTTCCCAGTATCCAAGTGATATGGTTTACAAATGTAAGATTTTTTTCTCTGAAACCATACCCATCTCCTTAAGCTTGTAAATAACATACAGTGACTTACAAATATACCCAAAGGAAGGAAAACCAAATTAAAGAAGAAAAAAAGCAAAACTTAATGCAATTCTTTTGAAGAAATTACAATAAATTCACCATCTCAACAAATTCACAACACATTTGAGGTTTTCTCTCTATAGGAACCATTGGAGTCGGAATCGAAGGTTTCTCAAGAGTTATTTGATTTAAGGATTTCCCCTTCCGATTTGGGTTTTTGTCATTGGTGTTAAGGTTTTGAATGTAAGTAATACAGTAATAGTAGTTTTAATTAGTTTTAAGGTATTAATCAAATACTTAAATTTTATAGGGCACTGTACCTAATTTTCACTATTTGATTTAATGTTGGGCTATCTCATAATTGGACTAGATATTAGTCTGCAACCAACGGTACAACATAAACAAACTAGAATGGCTGACCATAAGACAAACTAATTAAAGCCCAACGCTTTAAAGAATTAAAACGTAAGAATGGATTAAGCCCTTGGCCACATTCTGTAAAGCTCTTTTTTTTCCTAATTTATTTTCAATAATTATAATTTTTTTAACAAATAAATTTACAGTAACTTTAAAATATGAAAATTGTCTTTGCAGCCTTTTTTGGTGTGATTTTAGGTACACGAATGTCAGTGATCTCTTGACTTCCCTTCACATTTAATTAATTTGATTTCATGAAAAACGTCGAATGTTAATTTAACAGTAATTAGATTACATCTTAAGAACATCACATTTTCTTCCACCGACAGTCAAACTACATAATTACAATAGACAAAATGAGTAGTAATAGCATATTTGAAAGGGAAATCTGAGTAGCATTGTTCACTAATACGAAAGAAATCCGTTCAACATTTTCTCAAGTCTTGCAAAGAACTCCATACAAAACACGCTCTAAATGTGAACAAATTAAAATAAACCATCCTCTGCCAGACATCTGTTGGTTTCATCGAATTGATTTAGCACGATAAAATAATTTTTTTCACATTGAAAATATAATTACTTATCTATCATATACGTTGGAGAGACAATTTAGGGTTCAATCAGAACATTTTCAATAATATGTGCAGTTCATTATACAAACATTGCATCATGGCAATGTATAGACAATGAACTCAACTACGTCCGGAATACCAGTAGTTGGGGCTAGCTTTCTTCGGTAGGAGATGAGGGCATGCCTTCTTTGGTAGAACGATAATATTTTCACACTTTTTTCAACCACCTTCTTAAACACTTTTATTCTGGATTTTTGTATAATCATGATTTTTTCATATTCTTCGTACATACCCTGAAAAAAAACACTAAAATATGAAAATATAGCAACACCTAGATTTAGTCGCAGAAATTGTTGTTATGGAAGAACAAAAATTAAAATATGAAAATTGTGTTTCCAGCCTTTTTTGGTGCGATATTAGGTACACGAACGTCTGTGATCTCTTGACTTCTATTTGCATTGAATTGATTTGATTTCATGAAAAATGCCAAATGTTAATTTAGCAGTAATTAGATTACAGCTCAAGAACGACACATTTTCTTTCACCAACAGTCAAACTATATAATTACAATCGACAAAATGAGTAGTAATAGCATATTTGAAAAGGAAATTTGAGTAGCACTGTTCACTAATATGAAAGAAATTCATTCGACATTTTGTCGAGTGTTGCCAAGAACTGCATACAAAACACGATCTCAATGTGAACAAATTGAAATCAACCATCATCTCCTAGAAATCTGTCGGTTTCATCAAATTGATTTAGCACGATAAAATGATTTTTTTTCCATTGAAAATATTATTAATTATCTATCATATACGTTGGAGGGACAGTTTAGGGTTCAAGCGGAACATTTTCAGTAATATGTGCAGTTCATTGTCCAAACATTGAATCATGGCAAGGTATGGACAATGAACTCAACTGCGTCCGGAATACTAGTGGTTGGGGGCTAGCTTTCTTCAGTAGGACATGAGGGCTTGCCTTCTTTGGGAGAACGATAATATTTTCGTACTTTTTCAACCAGCTTTTTAAACACTTTTATTCTAGCTTTTTGTGTAATCGTGATTTTTTTTTTCATATTCTTCTTATATACCCTGAAAAAAAAACTAAAATATGAAAATATAGCGACACCTAGATTCGGCCGCAGAAATTGTAGATCTGGAAGAACAAAAACTAAAATATGAAAATTGTGTTTCCAGCATTTTTTGGTGCGATTTTAGGTACACGAACGTCGGTGATTTCTTAACTTCCCTTCGCATTGAATTGATTTGATTTCATGAAAAATGACGAATGTTAATTTAGGAATAATTAGATTACAGCTCAAGAACATCACATTTTCTTCCACCGACAGTCAAACTACATAATTACAATCGACAAAATGAATACTAATAGCATATTTAAAAGGGAAATTTAAGAAGCACTATTCACTAATACGAAAGAAATTTATTCAACATTTTATCAATACTTGCCAAGGACTGCATAAAAAACAAGCTCTAAATGTGAACAAATTGAAATCAACCATCATCTGCTAGACATCTATCAGTTTCATCAAATTGATTTAGCACGATAAAATGATTGTTTTCCATTGAAAATATTATTACTTATGTATCATACAGTTGGAGGACAGTTTAGATTCTAATTCGAACATCTTAAGTAATATGTTCAGTTCATTGTCCAAACATTGCATCATAGCATTGTAGGGCCAATGAACTCAACTACGTCCAGAATACCAGTGGTTAGAGGCTTGCTTTCTTCTGCAGGAGATGAGGGCTTGCCTTCTTTGGAGGAAAAATAATATTCTGCCATTTTTCAACCCGCTTCTTAAATACGTTTATTCTGATTTTTTTTGTGTAATCATAATTTTTTTCATATTCTTCGTACATACCCAGAAAAAGAAACTAAAATATGAAAATATAGCGACACCTAAATTCGGCCACAGAAATTGTAGTTTTGGAATAAAAAAACTCTAATATGAAAAATGTATTTCCAGCATTTTTTGATGCGATTTTAGGTACACGAACACCAGTGATCTCTTGACTTCCCTTCGCATTGAATTGATTGGATTTCATGAAAAATTTTGAATGTTAATTTAACAGTAATTAGTGTACACCTCAAGAACAACACATTTTCTTCCACCGACAGTCAAACAACATAATTATAATCGACAAAATGAGTAGTAATATCATATTGAGTAGTAATATCATATTTGAAAAGAAAATTTGAGTACCACTGTTCACTAATACGAAAGAAATTCATTCCACATTTTGTCAAAACTTGCCAAGAACTGCATACAAAACACGCTCTAAATGTGAACAAATTCAAATGAACCATCATCTGCTAGACATCAATCAGTTTAATCAAATTGATTTAGCATGATAAAATGATTTTTTTCCATTGAAAATATTATAACTTATCTATCATATACGTTGGAGGACAGTTTAGTGTCCAATCAGAACATTTTAAATAATATGTGCAGTTCATTGTCCAAACATTGCATCATGACAATGTTCGGACAATGAACTCAACTACGTCCGGAATACCAGTGGTTGGGGGCTTGCTTTCTACGGTAGGAGATTAGGGTTTGCCTACTTTGGTAGAACGATAATATTTTCACACTTTTTCAACCAGCTTCTTCAACACTTTTATTCTAGCTTTTCGTGTAATCATGATTTTTTTCATATTCTTCGTACATACCTTGAAAAAAAAACTAAAATATGAAAATATAGCGACACCTAGATTCGGCCGTAGAAATTGTATTTTTGGAAGAACAAAAACTAAAATATGAAAATTGTGTTTCCAGCCTTTTATCGTGCACTTTTAGGTACACAAACGTTGGTCATCTCTTGACTTCCCTTCGCATTGAATTGCTTTGATTTCATGAAAAATGCTGAATGTTAATTTAGCAGTAATTAGATTATAACTCAAGAACATCACATTTTCATCCACCGACAGTCAAAGTAAATAATTACAATCGATAAAATGAGTAGTAATAGCATATTTGAAAAGGAAATTTGAGTAGCACTATTCACTAATACGAAAGAAATCCATTCGACGTTTTGTCGAGTCTTGCCAAGAATTCCATACAAAACACAATCTGAATGTGAACAAATTGAAATCAACCATCATCTCCTAGAAATCTGTCAGTTTTATCAAATTGATTTAGAACGATAAAATAATTTTTTCCATCGAAAATATTATTACTTAGCTATCATATACAATGGAGGGACAGTTTAGGGTACAATCAGAACATTTTCGATAATATGTGAAGTTCATTGTCCAAACATTGCATCATGGCAATGTATGGACAATGAACTCAACTACGTCCGGAATACTAGTGGTTGGGGGCTTGTTTTCTTCGGTAGTAGATGAGGGTTTACCTTTTTTGGTAGAACGATAATATTTTCGAACTCTTTCAACCAGCTTCTTCAACACTTTTATTCTGATTTTTTGAGTAATCATGATTTTTTCATACTTTTCGTACATACCCTAAAAAAAATACTAAAATATGAAAATATAGCGACACCTAGATTCGGCCGCAGAAATTGTAGTTCTGAAACAACAAAAACTAAAATATGAAAATTGTGTTTCCAACCTTTTTTGGTGCGATTTTAGGTACACGAACGTTGGTGATCTCTTGACTTCCCTTCGCATTGAATTGTTTTGATTTCATGAAAAATGGCGAATGTTAATTTAGCAGTAATTAGATTATAGCTCAAGAACATCATATTTTCCTCCACCGACAGTCAAAGTACATAATTACAATCGACAAAATGAGTAGTAATAGCATATTTGAAAAGGAAATTTGAGTAGCACTGTTCACTGATACGAAAGAAATTCATTTGACGTATTGTCGAGTCTTGCCAAGAACTCTATACAAAACACGATCGGAATGGCAATGTATGGCCAATGATATGTGCAGTTCATTGTCCAAACATTGCATCATGGCAATGTATGGCCAATGAACTCGACTACGTCCGGAATACCAGTAGTTGGGGGTTTGCTTTCTTCGGTAGGAGATGAGGGTTTGCCTTTTTTGGTAGAACGATAATATTTTCGCACTTTTTCAACTAGTTTCTTCAACACTTTTATTCTAGTTTTTTGTATAATCGTGATTTTTTCATATTCTTCGTACATACCCTGAAAAAAAAAACTAAAATATGAAGAAATGGCGACACCTAGATTCGGCCGTAGAAATTGTAGTTCTGGAAAAACAAAAACTAAAATATAAATATTGTATTACCAGCCTTTTTTTGTGCGATTTTAGGTACACGAACGTCGGTGATCTCTTGACTTCCATTCGCATTGAATTGATTTGATTTCATGGAAAATGTCGATCGTTAATTTAGCAGTAATTAGATTACAGCTCAAGAACAACACATTTTCTTCCACCGACAGTCAAATTACATAATTACAATCGACAAAATGAGTAGTAATAGCATATTTGAAAAGGAAATTTGAGTAGCACAGTTCACGAATACGAAAGAAATTCATTCAACATTTTGTCCACACTTGCCAAGAACTGCATACAAAACACGATCTGAATGTGAACGAATTGAAATCAACCATCATCTCCTAGAAATCCGTCGATTTCATCAAATTGATTTAGCGCGATACATTGGAGGACAATTTAGTGTCCAATTAGAACAATATTTTTTCCATTGAAAATATTATTACTTATCTATCGTATACGTATAATCAGAACGTTTTTAATAATATGTGCAGTTCATTGTCCAAACATTGCATCATGGCAATGTATGGCCAATGAACTCGACTACGTCCGGAATACCAGTGGTTGGGGGCTTGCTTTCTTCGGTAGGAGATGAAGGTTTGCCTTTTTTGGTAGAACGATAATATTTTCGCACTTTTTCAATCAGTTTCTTTAACACTTTTATTCTGGTTTTTTGTATAATCGTGATTTTTTCATATTCTTCGTAGATACCCTGAAAAAAAATACTAAAATATGAAAATATAGCGGCACCAAGATTCGGCCGCAGAATTGTAGTTCTGAAATAACAAAAACTAAAATATGAAAATTGTGCTTCTAGCCTTTTTGGGCGATTTTAGGTACACGAACGTCGATGATCTCTCGACTTCCCTTCGCATTGAATTGATTTGATTTCATGAAAAATGTCGAACGTTAATTTAGCAGTAACTAGATTACAGCTCAAGAACAACACATTTTCTTTCACCGACAGTCAAACTACATAATTATAATCGACAAAATGAGTAGTAATAGCATATTTGAAAGAGAAATTTGAGTAGCTCTGTTCACCAGTACGAAAGAAATTCATTCGACATTTTGTCGAGTCTTGCCAAGAACTGCATACAAAACACGCTCTAAATGTGAACAAATTGAAATCAACCATCATCTCCTAGAAATTCGCGGGTTTCATCAAATTGATTTAGCACTATACATTGGAGGACAATTTAGTGTCCAATTAGAACAATATTTTTTCCATTGAAAATATTATTACTTATCTATCGTATACGTTGGAGGACAGTTTAGTATCCAATCAGAACGTTTTTAATAATATGTGCAGTTCATTGTCCAAACATTGCATCATGGCAATGTATGGCCAATGAACTCGACTACGTCCGGAATACCAGTGGTTGGGGGCTTGCTTTTCTTCGGTAGGAGATGAGGGGTTGCCTTTTTTGGTAGAATGATAATATTTTCGCACTTTTTCAATCAGTTTTTTCAACACTTTTATTCTGGTTTTTTGTATAATTGTAATTTTTTCATATTCTTCGTACATACCCTAGAAAAAATACTAAAATATGAAAATATAGCGGCACCTAGATTCGGCCGTAGAAATTGTAGTTCTGAAATAACAAAAACTAAAATATGAAAATTGTGTTTCCAGCCTTTTTTGGTGTGATTTTAGGTACACGAACGTCGATGATCTCTTGACTTCCCTTCGCATTGAATTGATTTGATTTCATGAAAAATGTCGAATGTTAATTTAGCAATAATTAGATTACAGCTCAAGAACAACACATTTTCTTCCACCGACAGTCAAACTACATAATTACAATCGACAAAATGAGTAGTAATAGCATATTTGAAAGGGAAATTTGAGTAGCATTGTTCACCAGTACGAAAGAAATTCATTCGACATTTTGTCGAGTCTTGCCAAGAACTCCATACAAAACACGCTCTAAATGTGAACAAATTGAAATCAACCATCGTCTCCTAGAAATCCGTAGGTTTCATCAAATTGATTTAGCACGATACATTGGAGGACAATTTAGTGTCCAATTAGAACAATATTTTTTCCATTGAAAATATTATTACTTATCTATCGTATACGTTGGAGGACAGTTTAGTATCCAATATGAACGTTTTTAATAATATGTGCAGCTAATTGTCCAAACATTGCATCATGGCAATGTATGGCCAATGAACTCAACTACGTCCGGAATACCAGTGGTTGGGGCCTTGCTTTCTTCGGTAGGAGATGATGGGGTCTGTCGCTAAGGGAGACAAATTTAGTCTCAAACAATGTTCGCAAAATGAACTTGAAGTTAAGGAAATGCAGAAGATTCCATATGCATCAGCTATTAGGAGTCTTATGTATGCTCAAATTTGTACACGTCTAGACATAGCATTCATTGTTGGAATGCTAGACACATATTTGAGTAACCCTATAATGGATTATTGGATAGCAACCAAAAGGGTTATGATGTATTTGCAGAGATCAAATGATTACATGTTCACCTATATCAAATCGGATCAGTTAGAGATCATAGGGTACTCGGATTTTGATTTTGCTGGATGTCAAAACAGTAGGAGATCCACATCAGACTATATTTATCTGTTAGCTGGAAGAGCTATTTCCTGGAGGAGTGCTAAGCAACACTCATAGCTTTTTCTACCATGGCAGCAGAATTTGTAGCATGCTATGAGGCATCTAATCATGGAATATGACTAAGAAATTTTGTCACTGAACTACACATTTTTAATGACGTAGAAAGATCACTAAAGTTATATTGTGACAATAACTCAACAGTTCTATATTCCAATAACAACATGAGCTCATCTAAGTCAAAACACATTGACATTAAGTTCCTGGTTATGAAGGAAAGAGCACAGAGTGGACAGATTTTCATAGAGTATATTGGGACAAACTCCATGATTACGGATCCGCTTATTAAGGGATTGACGCCCAAGGTCTTTCATGAGCACACTGCTCGTATGAGTGTTGTATATCATGAGGATATCAACTTTTAGTGAGAGTTTGTATTTTCATTGCTCTATGTTTTTGACGCATTTGTGTATTTGGATATTATTCTGTACATAAATAAAGTATTCAGTTCATGTCACTCTGTTATTATGTTCAGTATTGATCTTACTTAAATAATAAAGTTGGACCAGTTGGAAATAGACATGTTTAGATCACATAACATGTAGTTTCCATGCTACACTCTCATGATTGATCTATGTCATTTGGTTGTATGAGTGTACGTAACCATTGATGGATTTAGTCACGTTAATTGTGACGAAATCGCTTTGATCCTATATCAATATGACTGATGGACGAGATTGTTTGTAATATACATAATAATAATAATAGCAAAATTTCGAGTTCATAAGTTTGTGCACATTTGAAATGTTACACGTATGGCCCAATAGGAAATTGTTGAAAAATTCTAATATATTTGGGGCCACACGTAACATATTAAAATATGTGGTACTGTTATTTAAAGTATATTAGTCAATTAAAGTATTCCACTAAAGATGAATTTTGATTAATGAGTATTAGATTTCATGGAATTAAAGTGTAGAGACCGGAAGTTTGTTTTAAATTGATTATGGCCGATTTGAAACAAATGAAAGATAACGAATGATCATTATCTTATGAATATATGGGATCATGGTCCCCATTTGATTGTGTTTTTCAAGATTTCTACATTCTCATCAATAGAGATCAAAATTGTAGTGAAATTCAAAAATCAAATTGAAAGATCGTGATCCATTCAGGCAAAGAATCATACCACCATGGATATATGTATGTTTTATGTTTCTATTAATTTTTCAAATTTCAATATGGAGTATGAATCTAGGGGTTTTATATGAGAAAATGATTTGATTAAAGTATACGGATTGATAATTCTTTTTAAATTTTTCTATCATGTCTACCGCTGAATCAATTCCTTTGTAGTCCATCTTTTTGTGAACATTAGAATATATTATAGATTTAGGAGAGTCAATACACAATAGCTCGTGTATGCTTATACATTTAAAACAAAATAATTTATTTTTCGGGTTCATTTTCAATCATATATTTACATAATAAAATATTTTACACATAACTTTAAATTTTTTCCTATTTTTTAACCATATATCCTATTTTTTAACCATATATCCTTAAAAAAATTATTATTCAAAATATCATTTTTCCATGATAATGAACAACAAATAGGGCACAATATTTATTTAAATAATGGACTTCAAATTGAGTTGTTGGGTTGAATGGTAAGCTCCGAAAAATTGTGTAATGGATTTGAAACAAATTAAAGTTCGTTAATTTAGAATGAAATGCTTAGCCCTTGTTTGGCTATCATTTTTTTATATATACATATTTTTAATTATATATTTAAATAATAAAATATTTTACACATAAAATCTAAAATCTTTTAACCTCACATTTCTTAAAAATTTATTCAAAATAATTTTCCCCCCAAAAATTAGTGTACAGTAAACTTTATACTCATCTCTCTTTCCCACATAGAAATTCAAAATGAAATAATTGGAGTTCCTGAGCAAAAAGTATTTTTCAATGTCAGGACCTTCACTCTTTCCAATCACCCCAACTTTCCTTTCCACTGATACACTGCATTAATACACAAGAGTCACGGATAGTTTATTAGTGTTCCCCTCTACGCAAGCCACTCACCGAGAGCAACCAAGCGACTACCAAAAAATGGAGCTGTTAAAAGTAATGTCCACCATATATTTCTCTTTAAACTCCACCGGAACTTTGACAACTAAGCTTAGCATCCAAAGTTTCGTAGCAAGCTCTACCCACTACTTTCAAAAGGGGTCTATGTTGAGGCGGAATCCGGGAGTTTATTTGTCCAGATGCACTTTCTCATCTGCAGCCCACAACATTTCGTGCTCGGGAAATGGGGAAGGTGAGAACAAGGATGATCAAACTTTCAAGGCTGCCATTTCTGTGAGGGCATTTTTTTCTCCACTAGGTTCGATTTCCTATATTTTTGTATTTTACTGCGTATTGTTATCATGGCGGATTTACATTCATGTGGGTACAGATTAGTTGGAGTGTAAATTGTAGGTTCTTCTTTAGGATTCTGTGTTTTTTTTTTTTTTTTTCATATGAGCCCTCCATCGTGAGTTTTTAAGTCTCTATGTTTTCTCACTAGTATTCAGAATTCTAATAATAGTCTTAAAAGTAAATTATGTTAATCAGCTATCTGAAAAACCACATTAAAAGCTTGTCTTGCGCAGGAGAACCTTATTAGCGTTGCCTTGCCAAAAGGCAAGGCTTTTGACTACCTCTTTTATTTTTTATTTTATTTTTGTCTTTTGTTAAATTTTTTTTTATTTTTATAAAATCATATTTGGTATCGAATGAAATCTAAATTTTAATCTAAATCAAAGTTAACAATTAATTTTAATAACATATTTCATGAAATCCATAACTGGAATAATATGTTGAATTATATGCATTTTGTGGGCAAAGCCGCAAAATATTATTTTGAATAATGAGTTTTTGAAGAATGTGTATTTAAAAAATGTAGAAATTTTTTGATTTTACATGTAGAATATTTTAGAGAGCAAATGTGTGATTGAAAATAAGTATGTACAAGGCAAATTTTGAATTCATGTGTAAAATATTTTATTTTGTTAATATGTAGAATATTTGTTCAGAAACTCCAATTATTTCATTTTTCCATGATAATGAACAACAAATAGGGCACAATACCTATTTAAATAATGGACTTCAAATTGAGTTGCCGGGTTGAAAGATAAGCTCCGTAAAATTGTGTAATGGATTTGAAACAAATTAAAGTTCGTTAATTTAGAATGAAATGGTTAGCCCTTGTTTGGCTATCATTTTCTTTATATATACATATTTTTAATTATAATCAACAAAATGAGTAGTAATTGCATATTTGAAAGGAAATTTGAGTAGCACTGTTCACTAGTACGAAAGAAATTCATTCGACATTTTGTCGAGTCTTGCCAAGAACTGCATACAAAACACGATCTAAATGTGAACAAATTGAAATCAACCATCATCTCCTAGAAATCCGTCGGTTTCAATCAGAACGTTTTTAATAATATGTGCAGTTCATTGCCCAAACATTGCATCATGGCATGTATGGCCAATGAACTCGAGTACGTCCGGAATACCAGTGGTTGGGGGCTTGGTTTCTTCGGTAGGAGATGAGGGTTTGCCTTTTTTGGTAGAACGATAATATTTTCGCACTTTTTCAATCAGTTTCTTCAACACTTTTGTTCTGATTTTTTGTATAATCGTGATTTTTTCATATTCTTCGTACATACCCTGAAAAAAATACTAAAATATGAAAATATAGCGGCACCTAGATTCGGCCGCAGAAATTATAGTTCTGAAATAACAAAAACTAAAATATGAAAATTGTGTTTCCAGCCTTTTTTGGTGCGATTTTAAGGTAACGACGAACGTCGTGATGATCTCTCTAGCCCTTCCCAAGAGCATTGAATTTGATTTGATTTCCTATGAAAAGTGGGCTCGAATGTTAATTTTAGCGTATATTAGATTAAAGCTCTTAAGAAACAAACACATTTATCTTTCACCGACCGTCCCAAACTACATAATTATAGGTCGACAAAATGAGTCTAAGTAATAGGCTATATTTGAAGAGAGAAATTTGATAGTATTCACTGTTCAAGTAGTACGACGAAATTCATTCGACCCCAATTTTAGTCGAGTCTTGCCAAGAACTGCATACAAAACACGCTCTAAATGTGAACAAATTTAAATCAACCATCATCTCCTAAAAATTCGTCGGTTTCATCAAATTGATTTAGCACGATACATTGGAGGACAATTTAGTGTCCAATTAGAACAATATTTTTTCCATTGAAAATATTATTACTTATCTATCGTATACGTTGGAGGACAATTTAGTATCCAATCAGAACGTTTTTAATAATATGTGCAGTTCATTGTCCAAACATTGCATCATGGCAATGTACGGACAATGAACTCAACTACGTCCGGAATAACAATGGTTGGGGGCTTGCTTTCTTCGGTAGGCGATGAGGGTTAGCCTACTTTGGTAGAAAGATAATATTTTCTCACTTTTTCAACCAGCTTCTTCAACATTTTTATTCTGGCTTTTTTGTGTAATCATGATTTTTTCATATTCTTCGTACATACCTTGAAGAAAAAATTAAAATATGAAAATATAGTGGCACCTAGATTCAGCCGCAGAAATTGTAGTTCTGAAATAACAAAAACTAAAATATGAAAATTTTGTTTCTAGCCTTTTTTGGTGCGATTTTAGGTACACGAACGTCGATGATCTCTTGACTTCCCTTCGCATTGAATTGATTTGATTTCATGAAAAATGTCGAATGTTAATTTAGCTGTAATTAGATTACAGGTCAAGAACAACACATTTTCTTCCACCGACGTCAAACTACATAGTTATAATCGACAAAATGAGTAGTAATAACATATTTGAAAGGAAAATTTGAGTAGCACTGTTCCCTAGTACGAAAGAAATTTATTCGACATTTTGTCGAATCTTGCCAAGAACTGCATACAAAATCCGCTCTAAATGTGAACAAATTGAAATCAACCATCATCTCCTAGAAATCTGTCGGTTTCATCAAACTGATTTAGCACGATACATTGGAGGACAATTTAGTGTCCAATTAGAACAATATTTTTTCCATTGAAAATATTATTACTTATTTATCGTATATGTTGGAGGACAGTTTAGTATCCAATCAGAACGTTTTTAATAATATGTGCAGTTCATTGTCCAAACATTGCATCATGGCAATGTATGGCCAATGAACTCAACTACGTCCGGAATACCAGTTGTTGGGTGCTAGCTTTCTTCAGTAGGAGATAATGGCTTGCCTTCTTTAGGAGAATGATAATGTTTTCGCGCCTTTTCAACCAGCTTCTTAAACAATTTTATTCTAACTTTTTGTGTAATCATGATTTTTTTCATATTCTTCGTGCATACCTAAAAAAAATGAAAATATAGCGACACCTAGTTCGGCCACAGAAATTGTAGTTCTGAAAGAAAAAAAAACTAAAATTGTAAAATTGTATTTCCAGCATTTTTGGTGCAATTTTAGGTATACGAACGTCGATGATCTCTTGACTTGGTTACCAAATATTTGCTTGGGAAATGTCAAATGTACACTGTTGAGTGTACATCATGAATGACGCTCTCTTGAAATGGTGTGTTGGTGTGGCACAGTGTGACCAAAGATGTCAAGAATGATGTTCATGTAGCACGATTGCATTTGCTTCGCTTCTGTTTGTTGTCTACTTGAGAGTTTTCATTCTATTTACATATTAATGCAATTTTATTTGCTCGCATTTGGTAATCCCAAAATTATAGGCATTTGGCCAATTTTCTGCATGGTTAAATGATCACATAATTTATTTCCAATTTGAAGAATTGCCGGATAGGACAATTCAAAAATTACTACAATTTGTAAATATATATCTAATATATTAGTAATATGTAAAATATATTAATAAATACTACATTCTAAAATTACACCACTTACCATTTCCTGTAACTGGAAACAATGAAAACATTATGCTTGCATTCAATGCCTTTCATATCAAAAACCAAATCAAAATTTCAACAGGAAGCAATTGTTGTATCGCTGCTGGTGGAAATCATTTTCAGATTGATCTTCATGTTTTTTCATCCATCTTCTTCCATTGGGTCATGTTCTTTAGTTGCTATTTCAAATTTGGGAAGTGCTACAAGTGCACAGGGGGCACCATAATTGTGTCCATAATGGACACATGGGCACCATGTGTCCATTATGGTGTCCTCTATGTACAAGAAGAATAATCTTTTAATTTTTTCGTAAATTGGGATTTTCTTCTGAAGATCATCTTCGCCAAATTGAAGGTTAACACTGCATGTTGTGATACAATGATATTGGTTATGAATATCATAATTTATGAAATATGTGAAATGAAGATCAAGTATATATGTTTTGAGAACCGATAAAATATCATCAAAAGATGCAACGTGAGAACTAATTACGGAATTCGTGAATAAATTTATGTAGTAACACATTCAGATATATTTTGTAGTTAGTTGTTAAAAGCTTAATAATTTCAATTTCTACATTTGCCAATCATATGGGTTTACACATATTTGAATTTTGACCTGTTTATATGTATTACATATGAAAGTGACTTGTGCGGCTGAGAGTGTAAAAGTGGATGTCTCTTGCATCAGTTTGTTACCTCTGGCAGAACAATGGCCCTCGAAAGAAACCGGCGGGTTCTAGGGGTTTTTTAAGAATGAAGGTCCAAAGAAAATGAAATAGGCCAATAGATGGAAACGTGGTTCGGTTTTGGGTTTCACAATTTTTTTGTCCAAAATTTTCAAGTACAATTGTGAGACGATTGGTTTTCAATTTTTTCCACTTTCTGTACAACTTTTTTGAGTTGTCAACTCAAGAATGTGTTGGGTATTTAAATTCTCTAGAGGGGCAAAATGTCCAAAAATGACAATCTTGCAAATGTTTTAAAGAAGTGACATTTTTGAAAATGCAAAGCCAAAAAATGACATGTAGTGCAATTTCCTCTTATTTATTATGAATATTGTTGATAATCTATCACTCAATTTTATGATCTATAATTTTAACTAATTATAATAACCTTCTTATAAGCTTAATTCTTTTTTTGATCACGAGATTTGTAAATGATTCTCTCCTATTGAACTATCTTTTTATTTTCATTTCAATGAAAAAAAAATTATACTAATAACAAATCATGTTATCCGTTTGAGATTATACAAATTCAGTTATTCAATTGGTACAAAATTTGCCAAAGATTTTATCAAAAAGTTTTTTCCCTCGCAGTCCCACAAACTTTTTAACTCTATTATCATTTTGAAACAGAGAAATGAGAGATTTCAATATATTTTTTGTCGAAGAGGAGCTGTCATTATATATCTAAGTGGGCGTGAGGGTATGCGTTTTGTTGAATAGTTTGTTTGGGACAAAATTTGAAAAGTGAAAAGGATATCCCTCGAGGAATGTACAATTGAAAATGAGGAAAAATTTGTGAGAGTTTTAAAATGTTTGATTGATAATAATTTTAGAAAAATCTATACCAAACAATCCCTAAATGTGTATTCATATATAGGGCACGTTCGGTAGGGATTAAAATCAAATTAAAATTGAAAATCTAGTCGTTATTGTTGACTTTTATTAAACGAGTGAGACCCAATAACGACTATATTTTCAATTTTAACTGCATTTTAATCCCTACCGAACGGGCCTATAATATGCCAAGTTGGTACAAAATCTATATGATAAACATTTTTTTTATTTTTATTTTTATTTTTATTTTTTTGCCACTTGAAGGTAGGGGGAAAAAATCATTTTTTTTCTCGCTAAGATTTATTTTATTAAGCCCCTATTTGGTACACATTTTTTTTTTTCATTCTCATTCTTCTACTCATTTTCAACCACACATTTTTCAATAAAATAATATTTTTCATCACATCAATAACTTTTTTTTTTTATTTTCCAACCACACATTATCCATCAATCGACTATTCCAGAATACATTCTTCCAAAATAATGTGGCTCAAACACACTCTAAATTGTGATATCATAAAAGTTCTTTCAAGCTATTTCTTTGATCATCATCAATAGGATAAAAATCGGATAGCGGCTATACACATGGAAGTTATCTATTACTTATGTCGGACAAAGCATATGAAATTAATGTTCCGAAAAACTAAATTTGTGATTGATGCGGTTTAAGCCAAATTATCTCATTTACAATATTGTAGGAAGTGATACAATACTTTGTTGATCAAATCAATACCTAGTCCATATCTTAACCTCTTCAAATCCAACACTAATTTCAAACTTTCAATTGAACTCCCAAATTGAATTCCAAATATGATTGTCAAGTAAACTTCAAAGGGGATTTTCAAATAGCTTTTCAAATAGAATTCAGATCACACCATGTCGAACTCGATTGAGTCGTTGAAGAATCACAAAATTGACTTTGAGAAAAATCGGGTTTATGGGATAAACTCGACAGTTTTGGCCTTGTTGATTATGGATTAGAAGTGTATTGAGTAGACTTAAGAGTTTGTGATAAGGACATAATAATTATTTGTTAATATTCGATTAATCTAAGAAATTAATTTATTGTTTAGGGAAGATTTTGCTTGTTTATTGACTTTGGAAACCCAATAATTATTGATCATCATATTCTAGTCCAATCGAAATAGTTCAATACATTTGTGTTCTATTTTAAATGGTCGAAGTCTGAAATGGAACATAAATTGGGCAGTGTTTTGAGACTAGTTGATCTAACTACTACTCCTTCCGTCTCATTTATATATGTAGATTTTTTTTTTTCACATGAATTAAAAAAAAAAACTTATTTAATGTTATTGAAAAAAGAATTTTTGTTAAAAAAAATAAATTAGTACATTCTTATTTAATTATCAACAACTTATAGTGAATTGATTATAATTAGATAAATTAAATAAGAGTATATTAATAAATGAGCAAAATGAAAAATTGTCAATAAATAAAAAATGATTATATAATTAGGAAAAAAAAAAAAAAAAGAGAGGCGATTTATACAAATGAAACAGAGATTGTAAAATGCAAATTTTAGCGTAGCACTACCCAATTTTAGCGTAGAGAAAAGAAATAAATATAGCTTCTTTTGCAGGCCTCTCAGCCTGTATTTCTTTTAGTCCTCTGGTCGCAATCTTGGAATTTAAAAGTATTCTGTTTCAAAACTACAGTAAAAGTGGCTTCTAGAGTCAGACTTTGCTGCATTATCTAGAAAAAGTTGATAATGTGCCACTAGAGTCAGACTTTGCTACAGAAGTCAAATCATATTTCTACTTTGTTGCATTATCAAGGAAAAGAACATTTTTCAATAAAAGGCAATTTTGTCTTTGTAAAGGGCAAGTGATGGTACATTGAAAATTTGCTCGTACCATTGAGAGACAGAAGGCTGGTAGCTGTAAGAACAATGTACTTTTCTAAAAATTTACTTTTATTGAGATCGAGATCAAATGGTGACTCATTTCAAAAGGACTTGTTTGATTTTTTTATTTTTTTTTACACTCATTTTTAATCCCATGTTCTTACAAATAAAATATTTTTTTATGTGAATTTAAATTTCATTTTATTTTTTAATCATACATTCTCTCAAAATTTACTATTTAAACTCCCAAAATATCAAAATTCACACATAGGAAATAATGAATTTTGGAATAGTATTTTTTTGTTGAACGTGTGGTTAAAAAATAAGAAAATATTTTGGATTTACGTGAATGAAAATACGTTGTTGAAAATAAGTTTAAAAAGAAAAGAAATGTTCTGGAAAAAAAAAAAAACTCGACCCCTATCTATCGTCATAGAAGTAGTTTCTAGGAAAAATTATAGTTCTCGAGTATCCAATCAATTAAGAGTTTGTTTGGTAGAACTAAAAAGTCAATTAAAATTGAAAATATAGTCGTTATTGGGTTCCACTCGTATAATAAAAGTCAACAACAACGGCTGATTTTTCAATTTTAATCCGATTTTAATCTCTACTAAACATACTCTAAGTCTCCAAATCGAGGAAGCTTCTCGGAGATGGGGGCAAGTACTACAAGAGCTTATAAGTCAAGTGCAGAACGATCGTTGCCGATGCATTACAAAGATGATCATAATTCAATTGATAGTTGAATTCTTATTAATTTTTTCTTCAAAGAGGTATTTTAAGCTGTTGAAAGTTATAACTTATAACCTTAAATAATTAATTTCTATAGGGTATAAAAAAAAACGTGGTGTATGCATTATAGAGAATTATAAATGAAGTTGAGTTCGATGAGTAAAAGTAATGGCAAATGATTTTTGATATATATTTTGACTACAAGCTGAATTGGAAAAGAGAAGTTGAGCCCCTATTTGATAATTTTCATTTTCATTCTTCTACTCATTTTCAACAACACATTTTTCAATAAAATAATATTTTTCATCACATCAATAAATTTTCCTTCTTTTTCAATTATACATTATTTATCAATCTACCATTCCAAAATATATTTGTCCTAAGGGTGTGTTCGGTCAGTCTTAAAATTCAATTAAAAGTGAAAATATAATCGTTATTGAGTCTCACCCGTCTAATAAAACTCAACAATAACGACTAATTTTTCAATTTTAATCTCTATCGAATACGCCCTAAATAATGTGGCTCAAACACACCGAATAAAAAAATAACAACTCGATAATATTTCGAACACAAAACACGAGATATAGAGGAACCTATAAATTTGTAGTGTGATTAATTGACTAATATATACAATATTGGACAAGATTAGGCCTATGTTTGGACTTCATTAAAATTTTAATTCATTTTTCCTTTTCTTATTTATCACGCATTATTTAATAAAATAATAGTACACGTAAATTTAAAATTGTTTCTCTTTAACCATACATTTTCCAAAAAAACTATTATTTCAAAATGCACTTTGTTCAAAAATTTCGTTAAAATGGAGTCCAAACAAGGGCTAGAAAAGAAAAAAGGAATTTGAATTTCTACTACACGTCTTTGATGTGTAAAGCTACTATTTTGGCAATCATTTAATAAAAGAGTAATATTATTTATAATTATCGATTGTAGTAATCATCATATGTATCAATTTTTTAATGAGACACTATCTTCTTATTTAAGGCAAAAATGCTTCAAATAACAAACTGTCACATGAGATGTTACATAGGACTACTAGTGTAGTTTTCTACTACAAATAACATTATTCTTTAATAAATGATTGATAAATTCAGTCAAATATTTATATCAACCACACATTTATAACCACTATTTATTTATTATTAACATTTTTGTGAAATTCACTACTCATTTTATTACTTCTATTTATAAATGGGTAATTATACTATCATTACAAATCTTATTAAGTGTGCCACAATATGTTGCAATTAAATTATTAGGGCAAATAATGAAAAACTTACAATGTATCAACACTGATGGAAATGAAAATAAAAAAGAGAAAAAACGTATTCTAAGAAAAACATAAAATAAAGATGAAGTATATTGGCTATCCTTAGATTCCATTTCATCTCCTCTGCAAGTGATGTAATGCATATATACGTCTTTAGAGTATCATATTTCCTTGGCCCATTCACATTTTATTTTGGCCCATTCCAGGATGTCTTTAGAGTTTTGAGTTAAAGATAATGATATGCTTGTAGCTGATACCAGAAAAAAAGTCGAAATTCGAAATTTTGAAGGAAATGGTTGCCTTCGATGAGATCATTTCTGGGCTGATATTGAATCAAGTAGTCTAATTAAACGGGACAAAGTCACAAAAATGACTGAAAAAAGATAAGTAATAATGCGATGATGTGTACATCACAATATTATATTATATTTTGTTTTTCATTTTTAGTTTTTATTGTATGAAGAGTATAACTGTAAATTCGTATTTATTTAAAATATATTTTAATTGTGATAGGATTATAATAATTAAATTACACTATATAAATTTATCAAATAGGAAGCTAAGCCCTTGTTTTTCTCAAATTTAAATTTAATTAGATATCCATACAATAAAATATTTTGCAGGAATTTCAAATTTGTTTCCTACTTTTAATTGCATATTCTCTAAAAAATTACTATTTAAAAATTATTTTTTCCTAAAAACTCTTTAAATATAAGACAAACGGAGGCTAAATAAATAAAACTTGCCATTTTCTTTAAAAAAATTTGGTCACTACAAGATGGTGATTTTATAAAATTTTGACTTATATTATTTCATATAAAAAAGTAAGGTCAAAGTTGAACGCCTTTGATTTGGTCAATTTTTTGTCATATCTTCTATTTTAGTTTTTAGGGTTTGTTCGGTAGAGATTAAAATCAGATTAAAATTGAAAAATTAGTCGTTATTATTGACTATTATTAGACGAGTGGGACACAATAACGGCTATATTTTCAATTTTAATTGAATTTTAAGCTAAGACGAACAAGCCCTTAACTTTTTACTCTTTATACAGTTTTGCACTAGTGGGATCAGGAAGCAATAAGATGTTGAAAACGTGAAATCTAAATCATATTTTTACTTTCAAAATAATTTGCATATTCAGTGACAGTACATCCTATGAAAAAATTGACATCATCAAAGATTATGTCATAAACTTCTCGATTACCATCTAAAACTATTAACCTGAACAAATATTTTCTAATAAAAGCTACGTCCTCAAATCTTAGATGAATTTCTATATTGTTGTAGAGGTTTTTTAGATTTCAATAAATAGCTATTAATAAAATAGGAGTTGATTATACAATGTGGATAGAGATTTTGGAATTTTAGAACTAATAATTAGCCCTTATCTAAGACCCCTTTTTAGGTGAAAAATAGAGTTTTGAAATAATGATTTTTTTGGGGAATGTATGGTTAAAAATAAGGAAAAATTTTGAATTTACGTGTAAAATTATTTTATAGGAAAATGTGTGGTTGAAAAATAGTTTAGAAAAAATGGATTTTTGAAAAAGGCTTATTAGTACAAAAAGTTCATACGTTTCAATTTTTTGCATTTTCACCCATATTTCCACGTTTCATTGTGGAAAACATCATTTTCTTCAAGTTTCATTCATTTTCTCTATAAAAGTCTGTGAAGTGACTAATATACCCTCTTATTTAAATAAAATAAGAAGAAAACAATAAAGAACTAATTGTAACCATATGCTCAAAAAAATTTTAAAATACAAATGGGTATCAAACAAATAAAAATCAAAAATAATTTTAGTATTAATAGTTTTCCTTCACCGTACAGATTAATCCCCCACCACCCCCCACCAACACTACCACATTCTCCACCATCGTGCCTGAGCTAAATACATGAATTGCATCATCATCACCATATATAAGAGCTAAATACATGAACATAAAAACTTTTTTCTTCTCAATTCTCGATCACAAAATTTTTCGATAGTTTAAAAATTCACATAATGAATCCCCAGATGTCAGCAATAAGAATCCAAAAAGCCAATAACAAGAACTATAACTGAATTCTTCATTCAAGACGAAGTAATCACCTCAAATTTCTTGTAGACGAATCGTCAAACACTTTGCATGCACAATCTCGTCTCTTGGGTTGGGTTGAGTTTTTATTAACATTAAAATTATTTTTGTTTTTTATTTTGATTTGTAATTATTTGTTTGAGACTCATTAGTAATTTTTGATAAATTTGAGCCTATAGTTGCAATTAGTTCTCTATTGTTTTCTTTTTTATTTTCTTTTATTTAATTATGAGGATATATTTGTCATTTCACATTTTTTATAGAGAAAATGGATGAAAATTGAGAAAAATGATGTTTTCCGTAATGATGTACACCCTCTTAATTTATTTTTTCTAACTTATTTTTACCCACACATTCATAAAATAAAATATTTGTTACATTAATTCAAATTTGTTTCCTACTTTTTAACTGCATATTCTCTATAAAAAAAATGTAGTTATTTATAAAAATAATTAATCATTTTGAAATATTGAACATGGAATTATTTTTTTTATAAAAAGGATTATCTTTTTCGAAAAAATAAATCAAGCTTTTTATGTATTATATTTTGGTGACCTTCGAGAATTGTCAAATTTAACCGTTGAACTACAGAATACTACACTTGACATTGAACTGACTATCAACTCTAAAATTAACTATTTTTCAACAAATATTATATTGACATTATTTTAAATCTGAAAAAACCCTAAGTATGATTCCTTGTGTACTAAAAGATGAAAATCCATGATTCGATCCGCATTAATCGTTTATTTACGTGATTCTCAAAATATGTAAATCCAATACTAAACTCAACTCAAGTCTCAATCTCCATGTTTTCTCTTAAAAAATAACAAAACCTTAGTATTTGGTTTCGTCAGTTCTCATTGGAATTGCACGAAGCCGACCACCACCATGACACCATGGATGAATTCTTTTAGAAATATTAATTTTATTTGATAAAAACCTTTTTCAATCGTCTTAAATCAGAAAAAAATAATTGTCCAATTTCAGAAAAAAAATCAAACCGTCCATCATGCAACGCTCCTCGAACCATAGTACAACGCCTTCTATATTGAACATGCATAAATAGCGTGTGTAAGAAAAGGGTGAGGGTTTTCCATAAACCTTTGAGAATTTGTTTCACCCTTTAATCGTTTCAACTTGATTGTTCCACTAAAAAGTGAGAACATGTTCAAGATATTATAAAATAAATGTATATAGCATTGAGGAACGTACACCATATAATAAATTAAACCGAACATGTATCGAGTATTCGTAATACTGGACTCCAAAAAAGTGTCTCGTCAAGGGAAGAGAATTTGGTATACTTTCATTTTCATTTTCAAACAAATTCCTTAAAATGACCAAATGGAAGGGTAATAAGTTAGCTTCTTGTTTATACCATTCGTAACCTTGATTTGGTCGAGTTTTGATCTAAAGTTTTAAATCATCTTGAAAAATTCTAACATATTTGGGGTCACACGTAACATATTAAAATGTGTGGTGCAGCTATTTAAAGTATATTAGTCAATTAAAGTGATCTACTAAAGATGAATTTTGACTAATGAATATTAGGTTCATGGAATTAAAGTGTAGAGACCGGAAGTTTGTTTTAAATTGATGAGGGACCAATTTGAAACAAATGAAAGATAATGAATGGTCATTATCTTATGAATATATGAGGTTATAGTCCCCATTTGATTGTGTTCTTCAAGATTTCTACATCCCCATCAATAAATATCAAAATTGGAGTGAAGTTCACAAATCAAATTGGAAGAATCATACCACCATGGATCTAGGTATGTTTATGTTTATATTAATATTTCAGATTTCAATATGGAGTATAGATCTAGGGGTTTTATATGAGAAAAAGATTTGATTAAAGTATACGGATTGATAATTCATTTTCAATTTTTCTATCAAGTAATATCAGAGCTCTCCATAATTGAAATCTTGAGAAATTGGAGTTTTAAGATTCTGAATTTTATGGGTTATTTGATCTCTATGTAATAGATCTAGAATTATTGCATGTTATTACATGATTCGGAATATATTATCATATGGATCTCTATATAATTATAGTTTTCTTCAAAATTTGGATTTTGAAATAAAGATTACAATTTACAGATTTGTTAAAATAAAGATTTCAATTTTTTTTAAAAAAATAAATTTAATGATGCAGCCGTTGACTGCTGTTACAGCGGCGGCGGGGGGCGACCCCTCGACCATACGGTTTCTTGGCGGCGTCGCCAAGGGTGAATAGTAGAAGATGAAGGGGTCTGTTGCTAAGGGATACAAATTTAGTCTCAAACAATGTTTGCAAAATGAACTTGAAGTTAAGGAAATGCAGAAGATTCCCTATGCATCAGCTGTTAGGAGTCTTATATATGCTCAAGTTTGTACATGTCTAGACATAGCATTCATTGTTGGAGTGCTAGACAGATATTTGAGTAACCCTATAATGGATTATTGGATAGCAACCAAAAGGATTATGAGGTATTTGCAGAGATCAAAGGATTACATGTTCACCTATATCAAATCGGATTATTTAGAGATCATAGGGTACTCCGATTTTGATTTTGCTGGATGCCAAAACAGTAGGAGATCCACATCAGACTATATTTATCTGTTAGCTGAAAGAGCTATTTCCTGGAGCAGAATTTGTAGCATGCACAAACTTATGAACTCGTAGCTTTTTCTACCATGGCAGCAGAATTTGTAGCATGCTATAAAGCATTTAATCATGAAATATGACTAAGAAATTTTGTCACTGAACTACTCATTTTTAATGACATAGAAAGATCACTAAAGTTATATTATGACAATAACTCAACAGTTCTATATTCCAATAACAACATGAGCTCATCTAAGTCAAAACATATTGACATCAAGTTCCTAGTTATGAAGGAAAGAGTACAGAGTGGACAGATTTTCATAGAGTATATTGGGACAAACTCCATGATTACGGATCCGCTTATTAAGGGATTGACGCCCAAGGTCTTTCGTGAGCACACTGCTCGTATGGGTGTTGTATATCATGAGGATATCAACTTTTAGTGGGAGTTTGTATTTTCGTTGCTATATGTTTTTGACACATTTGTGTATTTGGATATTATTCTGTACATAAATAAAGTATTCAGTTCATGTCACTCTGTTATTATGTTCAGTATTGATCTTACTTAAATAATAAAGTTGGACCAGTTGGAAATAGACATGTTTAGATCACATAACATGTAGTTTCCATGCTACACTCTCATGATTGATCTATGTCATTTGGTTGTATGAGTGTACGTAACCATTGATGGATTTAGTCACGTTAATTGTGACGAAAATCGCTTTGATCCTATATCAATATGACTGATGGACGAAATTGTTTGTAATAATAATAATAGCAAAATTTCAAGTTCATAAGTTTGTGCACATTTGAGAGGTTACACGTGGAAATTGTTGAAAAATTCTAACATATTTGAGGCCACACGTAACATATTAAAATATGTGGTACTGTTATTTAAAGTATATTAGTCAATTAAAGTGATCCACTAAAGATGAATTTTGATTAATGAAATATTAGATTTCATGGAATTAAAGTGTAGAAATCGGAAGTTTGTTTTAAATTGATGAGGGCCGATTTGAAACAAATGAAAGATAATGAATGGTCATTATCTTATGAATATGTGGTCATGATCCCCATTTGATTGTGTTTTTCAAGATTTCTACATCCCCATCAATAGAGATCAAAATTGTATTGAAATTCACAAATCAAATTGGAAGATCGTGATCAATTCAGACAAAGAATCATATGAGAAAATGATTTGATTAAAGTATACGGATTGATAATTCCTTTTCAATTTTTCTATCATGTCTACCGCTGGATCAATTCCTTTTTAGTGCATCTTTTTGCGAAAATTAGAATATATTATAGATTTAGGAGAGTCAATATGCTTATACATTTAAAACAAAATAATTTATTTTTCGGGTTCATTTTCAATCATATATTTACATAATAAAATATTTTACACATAACTTTAAATTTTTTCCTATTTTTTAACCATATATCCTTAAAAAAATTATTATTCAAAATATCATTTTTCCATGATAATGAACAACAAATAGGGCACAATATTTTTTTAAATAATGGACTTCAAATTGAGTTGTTGGGTTGAATGGTAAGCTCCGTAAAATTGTGTAATGGATTTGAAACAGATTAAAGTTCGTTAATTTAGAATGAAACGCTTAGCCCTTGTTTGGCTATCATTTTTTTATATATATACGTATTTTTAATTATACATTTAAATAATAAAATATTTTACACATAAATCTAAAATCTTTTAACCTCACATTTCTTAAAAATAATTTCCCCCCCAAAAATTAGTGTCACCAAACATTGGCTTAATGAGCTCATCGTATCTTGAAGTATCTTTCTTATACAGTAAACTTTATACTCCTCTCTTTCCCACGTAGAAATTCAAAATGAAATAATTGAAGTTTCTGAGCAAAAAGTATTTTTCAATGTCAGGATCTTCACTCTTTCCAATCGCCCCAACTTTCCCCTTTCCACTAATACACGAGAGTCAGGGGTAGTCTATCAGTGTTCCCCTCTACGCAAGCCACTCACCGAGAGCAACCAAGCTACTACCAAAAAATGAAGCTGTTAAAAGTAATGTACACCATATTTTTCTCTTTAGACTCCACCGAAACTTTGACAACTAAGCTTAGCATCCAAAGTTTCGTAGCAAGCTCTACCCACTACTTTCAAAAGGGGTCTATGTTGAGGCGGAATCCGGGAGTTTATTTGTCCAGACGCACTGCATCCCACAACATTTCGTGCTCGGGAAATGGGGGAGGTGAGAACAAGGAGGATCAAACTTTCAAGGCTGCCATTTCTGTGAGGGCATTTTTTTCTCCACTAGGTTCGATTTCTTGTATTTTTGTATTTTATTGCGTGTTGTTATCATGGCGGATTTACATTCATGATTCATGTGGGTACAGATTAGTTGGAGTGTAAATTGTAGGTTCTTCTTTAGGATTCTGTGTTTTTTTTTCCATATGAGCCCTCCATCGTGAGTTTTTAAGTCTCTATATTTTCTCACTAGTATTCAGAATTCTAATAATAGTCTTAAAGTAAATTATGTTAATCAGCTATCTGAAAAATCACATTAAAAGCTTGTCGTGTTTCAATTCAATAAGTTTTTGTTAAGAAAATACAAGTTTTCATTAGTAGGCAATAAAAATTTCAATCGAACGTAATTCCGTCTTGAAATTCACTATTTTATAAGTAAGAAATAACATCTCGTGACATGTTTTGCATGTATTAAAAAAATTAGAGCGCTTATGTAGCTTATGTAAATAAAGTTGCAGAATATCATTTGAAGGGTTTGTTTTTGTTTAACTTGTATTAAAATAAATAGCATCGGATTTGGTGATCAGACTACTCTTATTATTGATTCAATCATGTTCATAGATGTGTATAAATTTTCATCAAAACGAATATTCACTGCAATGGAAAACAAAAACATCAACTATAACAACCATTTACATCAAAAGGAAATCATATCAAGTATATAAAGCCTCCGAGAACGTAGTACTTCGACAAACTTTGACTTAAAATCAAGACTAGCAAATTGTTGAGTCAAATCAAATTCATCTATTGCATTTCCTAATTTATTCAGATCGGATGTAGCTTGGAGGGATGCTGAATATGCTAAGATTTGGGAGCATCTCCGAGATGAATTTGATTTGACTCAACAATTTGCTAGTCTTGATTTTAAGTCAAAGTTTGTCGAAGTACTACGTTCTCGGAGGCTTTATATACTTGATATGATTTCCTTTTGATGTAAATGGTTGTTATAGTTGATGTTTTTGTTTTCCATTGCAGTGAATATTCGTTTTGATGAAAATTTATACACATCTATGAACATGATTGAATCAATAATAAGAGTAGTCTGATCACCAAATCCGATGCTATTTATTTTAATACAAGTTAAACAAAAACAAACCCTTCAAATGATATTCTGCAACTTTATTTACATAAGCTACATAAGAGCTCTAATTTTTTTAATACATGCAAAACATGTCACGAGATGTTATTTCTTACTTATAAAATAGTGAATTTCAAGACGGAATTAAGTTCGATTGAAATTTTTATTGCCTACTAATGAAAACTTGTATTTTCTTAACAAAAAACTTATTGAATTGAAACACGACAAGCTTTTAATGTGGTTTTTCAGATAGCTGATTAACATAATTTACTTTAAGACTATTATTAGAATTCTGAATACTAGTGAGAAAACATAGAGACTTAAAAACTCACGATAGAGGGCTCATATGAAAAAAAACACAGAATTCTAAAGAAAAACCTACGATTTACACTTCAACTAATCTGTACCCACATGAATCATGAATGTAAATCCGCCATGATAACAACACGCAATAAAATACAAGAAATCGAACCTAGTGGAGAAAAAAATGCCCTCACAGAAATGGCAGCCTTGAAGGTTTGATCCTCCTTGTTCTCACCTCCCCCATTTCCCGAGCACGAAATGTTGTGGGATGCAGTGCGTCTGGACAAATAAACTCCCGGATTCCGCCTCAACATAGACCCCTTTTGAAAGTAGTGGGTAGAGCTTGCTACGAAACTTTGGATGCTAAGCTTAGTTGTCAAAGTTTCGGTGGAGTCTAAAGAGAAAAATATGGTGTACATTACTTTTAACAACTTCATTTTTTGGTAGTAGCTTGGTTGCTCTCGGTGAGTGGCTTGCGTAGAGGGGAACACTGATAAACTATCCCTGACTCTCGTGTATTAGTGGAAAGGGGAAAGTTGGGGGGATATGGGAAAGTTGGGGCGATTGGAAAGAGTGAAGGTCCTGACATTGAAACATACTTTTTGTTCAGAAACTCCAATTATTTCATTTTGAATTTCCATGTGGGAAAGAGAGAGTATAAAGTTTACTTTACAAGAAAGATACTTGAAGATATGGTGAGCTCCTTAAGCCAATGTTTGGTAACACTAATTTTTGGGGAAAAAGTTATTTTGAATAATTTTTTAAGAAATGTGTGGTTAAAAATTGGTGTCTGAATGAAACTAGAAATGGTAACAAAATTGGTGTCTGAATGAAACTAGAACTATTTTGAATCGATTTGACAAGTTTGATCAAATTTGAACCAATTCTCTTTATTTATTGAATTTTCTAGATAATTTTTCAACACTTTATATGCTTGACAGGACAAAAGATCAAAACGAACCCAACTTATTTTTTTTTTTCTCTCTCTCTCTCATTTATGGGGAATGAACGCAAAAAAGGTAATTTTTGATCGTTTGGATTCTATTTTTGACCTCTAGTCCATATACATATTTTGTACATTTGTTTATATATACGTATATTATACACACTCAGAAAGCTCCGTACAATTATAGTAAAAGAGAAATAGAAGGATTTCATAGAGGTGCACAGTGTTGTGTCAATTACAAGTTCATTGAAACTTGTAGATAGCAGTAGGTTAAGCAGTCACACAGTCCTAGAAAGATAATAGGGGTGGGGGTCGGGGTAGGTTGTCTTTCTCTCTTGTGAACCATTCTACAACCTCAAATTTTTCACCTTTTGACCAACCACTAGGAACTCAGCTTTTTATTATTGTACAAGAAAGATACTTGAAGATATGGTGAGCTCCTTAAGCCAATGCTTAGTAACACTAATTTTTGAGAAAAAAGTTATTTTGAATAATTTTTTAAGAAATGTGTAGTTAAAAAGTTTTAGATTTATGTGTAAAATATTTTATAATCTAAATGTATAATTGAAAATAAGTATATATATAATAAAAAAGGTTATATACACTAAAAGACATCAACCCAAAATATGTATATGGAATTTTCTTGCTTGGAATTCTTTACGAACGCGAAGGAAATTTTTATTAAAGACAAATGCCATGAATTTCAGACTAAACAAAACCCAGCATGGGTATCCCATTTAGAAATGGTAACAAAATTGGTGTCTGAATGAAACTAGAACTATTTTGAATCGATTTGACAAGTTTGATCAAATTTGAACCAATTCCCTTTATTTATTGAATTTTCTAGATAATTTTTCAACACTTTATATGCCTGATAGGACTAAAAATCAAAACGAACCCAACTTTTTTTTTTTCTCTCTCTCTCATTTATGGAGAATGAACGCAAAAAGGTAATTTTTGATCGTTTGGATTCTATTTTTGACCTCTAGTCCATGTATATATTTTGTACATTTGTTTATATATACGTATATTATACACACTCAGAAAGCTCCGTACAATTATAGTAAAAGAGAAATAGTAGGATTTCATAAAGGTGCACAGTGTTGTGTCAATTACAAGTTCATTGAAACTTGTAGATAGCAGTAGGTTAAGCAGTCACACAGTCCTATAAAGATAATAGGGGTGGGGGTCGGGGTAGGTTGTCTTTCTCTCTTGTGAACCGTTCTATAACCTCAAATTTTTCACATTTTGACTAACCACTAGGAACTCAGCTTTTTATTATTGTACAAGAAAGATACTTCAAAATACGATGAGCTCCTTAAGCCAATGTTTGGTAACACTAATTTTTGGAGAAAAAATTATTTTGAATAAATTTTTAAAAAATGTGTGGTTAAAAGGTTTTAGATTTATGTATAAAATATTTTATTATTTAAATGTAAAATTAAAAATATGTATATATAAAGAAAATGATAGCCAAACAAGGGCTAAGCATTTCATTCTAAATTAACGAACTTTAATTTGTTTCAAATCCATTACACAATTTTACAGAGCTTATCATAACCCGACAACTCAATTTGAAGTCCATTATTTAAATAAATATTGTGCCGTATTTGTTGTTCATTATCATGGAAAAATGAAATAATTGGAGTTTCTGAACAAATATTCTACATATTCACACAATAAAATATTTTACACATGAATTCAAAATTTGCCTTGTACATACTTATTTTCAATCACACATTTGCACTCTAAAATATTTTACAACAAAATGCATATAATTCAACATATTATTCCAGTTATGGATTTCATGAAATATGTTATTAAAATTAATTGTTAACTTTGATTTAGATTAAAATTTAGATTTCATTCGATACTAAACATGATTTTATAAAAATAAAATAAAAATTTAACAAAAGACAAAAAAATAAAATAAAAAATAAAAGAGGTAGTCAAAAGCCTTGCCTTTTGGCAAGGCAAAGCTAATAAGGTTCTCCTCCGCAAGACAAACTTTTAATGTGGTTTTTCAGATAGCTGATTAACATAATTTACTCTTTCAAAAGCCTTCATGAAGGGATGCTGAATATGCTAAGATTTGGAAGCATCTTTGAGATGAATTTGATTTGATTTAACGATTTGCTAGTCTTTGATTTTAAGTTTAAATTTGTCGAAGTTTCTTGGAGATTTTATGTACTTGATATGATTACCTTTTGTAATAAATGATTGTTATAGTTGATGTTTTGATTTTCATTGCAGCTCAATATTTGTTTTCTTCAAGTGATTCTTCATAGAAAGACAAGGTCTATGGAATGTATTCTAATCATCGTATTAGTTTCTGAACTCGTCTCAAATGTCTGTGATATCTTCTACGCGTAGTGAATCATTTTTTTTTATAGAACTTACTTCAAGTAAGTTGTCAATGCTTTTGCTTATATATATATTTTGATATTCCAACCTGTAAATTGCAGATTAGAAATCCATTAAGCTTTTCTTTCTTACCGATTATACAGTAGTATTTGGAACTAAGCTACTTTTTCCTCGCATGAGATTCTTTCGTTTATTAGATGAACAAAATTCCTTATATTTTTGTATTGAGATTTCCTTCGTTTATTAGTTGAACTGCAACTTTATTTCCTTTCTACATGTGTAAAAATTGAGTTTCATTTTGGTTTTTATAAATTTTGATTTAATCAACAAAGTATTTTATCCAATCCTACAGTACTGTAAGTTGGATAATTTGGCTTAAAATTTATCAATCACAAATTTTTAGAAATGCACTTTTAACATCGATTTGTTAAATAGTGAAATTTTTATGACAAGAAAAAACAAAAAGCATACGAATGGATTCTAATTTAGCAATCGGTGCAAATGTTTTCTTATAATCGATGTCTTATTCTTGATTGTAACCTTGAGCCACCCAATCTAGCCTTGTTATGCCCAATCATTCCATTTTCATCCCATTTATTTCTAAAAACCCATTTTTTACAAATTACAGTTTGATAATTTGCTCTAGCACCTAAATCCCAGACATGAATGTACAACTACCTAGATGATTTCTAAGAGAGGTTCTAGTGGTGATACCTTTGGATGGATCGCCTAGATAATTTGCTCTAGGCACAAGAGTGGTTGCATCCTGATAATTCATAGCCCTCAATCGCTAAATCTTTAATTCAGGTAAACTACAAGTCTTGCTTTTATACTTTGTCTGTTTGCATAAAATCCTATAATATGATGTAAGGGAACTTCTATATTCATTATTCAATCAGTGAAAATTTGGTTCGGCAAAACCCTTCTATATTACTAATGTTGTGTCATCATTCATTACCTGATTTATTAACTAACTAACTGCATAAATAAATGAAAAGCATCAGATATAGAAAATGAGACCATTATTAACAGGCGCCTCTTACCTGGTGAAGATCACAGGGTTTCTACGATGTCTGTCAGTCTGTCTTCCTCCGTCGGACCGCCGTAACAATGTGAAGGCAAATTTTGAGAAATTTAAGAAATAAAGAAATTTCAGCAAAATGGTCAGATTTCATTTATAAATTATATGTAAATATAAACAAACAAATCTCACTGCCTCAGAATTCATAGTATCCTCAGAGATTGGAACTTGGGAGGTAACGTCGAGGGCGAGAGTGAGAGGTAAAGGGCGGCTGAAGGTTGAGAGAAAAAATTGGAATTGGGAATTTAGGTTTTCTACTGACTCTTGGGCTGGACGGCTAGTCGGCTATATCTAAAAATTAAAAAAAAAATAAAAAGTTAATGAGTTGGGCCCAAAATTCAAAGGGCTCCATCTCTGGTCTCTTACCCAGTGAAGATCACAGGGCCTCTACGATGTCCGTCAGCCTGTCTTCCTTCGCCAGACCACCGTGACACTGTGAAGGCAAATTTTGAAAAATTTAAGAAATAAAAAAATTCCAGCAAAATGGTCAGATTTCATTTATAAATTATATGTATTTATAAACAAACAAACAAACCTCACTGCCTCAGAATTCAAAGTGTCCTCAGAGATTGGAACTTGGAAGGTGACGTCGAGGGCGAGAGTGATAGGTGAAGGGCTGAAGGCTGACAGAAAAAATTGGAATTGGGAATTTGGGTTTTCTATTGACTCTTGGGTGGGCTGGACGGCTATGTCTAAAAAATATAAATAAATAAAGGGAACAATACACAAAACCTACGTATAAGAATTACCTTTCAAAAACAACAAATTTATCTAATTAATTCAAAAATCAGGTAGTAAATAAATTTATTAAATATTAAATTATAATATAATATATATTAATTATTTATACTCATGACACCTCACCCACCTCATCACCCGACTACACCACATTCCCTCCGTCTCTCATACAACTCCGGCGACGGTTTGATGACTCTTCGGCCGGCTCCGACGATTTTCCAATGACTTTTCAGACGAACATTCCGGCAGCTGCTCCGACGACTTAAAATTCCAGAAAATTAAAAATTGAAAATCACACCCCCACCCCCATGGATCCACCTACCACCACCCCACCCCTGCCTCCACCTCCTAAAAAAATTACAAGAAAGATTTCAAGTCACTTTATATAACCAAGCCTCTAACACGTGTCATCAGTGACTAATTATGACCAAATGTGTATTCAATGTGACTAACTGTGACCAATTTTGTGTTAATTGTGACCGAATGTGACTTGAATATGATCAAGTCACAATCGGTCACAATTAGCACAAAATTGGTCACAATCAATCACAATACACACATATTTGGTCATAAATGGTCACCACAAACAAATCCGCTTACACCTAGAACCAGGACCACAATCTTACTCATTTGACTGGCCCCTGAATCCATATCAATGCCATTAATTCATAAATCACAAGTGTATTTAATATTCTTAACTTTTACAGAAACTAGATGCCGCCGTAGTTGCATTTCTGCGTTCATAAATGTATCAATCTTACTCATTTTTTTAATTAGCTGTTAAACTGAACAAAACATCCAACTTCAGACCTTTAGGAAACGAACATTTCAAATCACACTATTTTTATCACTTCAGCAAATAAATCACCAACAATCGCCTCAATTATGACCACAAACCTGCCGACCATAAGAAGAGCATAGTCGTTGGTGAAACCCATTAAAGAGCTCCGGGGAAGAAGCCAAAGTATCAATGTTCAAATTATACATTAATTACAACAACAACGAAAATGCAAATTCAAATTATACATGATTTTCAATTCTACAATATTAGAAAGGAATTCTAGGCAATGTTCGTTTCCAATTGAGGATAGACCAACTGAGCTACAAACCCACATGAACGGCAGCAGCGACACACCCAAGCACAGACCCGCACACCAACACCACGGCGACGCACCGTTTAATCCCACGCTTACACACCCAACTGTTGTCCGCCGCACCGAAGGCCACCACACCACTCAATTAAAAAAAAAATAAAGGACATAGACGGATGGATCTACGATACCCTAGGGAAATACCTGACTAGATCTTCGAGCGCCACCATCCCACTGTCCACCGCTTCGAACGTCGAGGGAAAAGGTAGAAGACAGCGATGGAGAGGAGATAAACACATTGAGGCCAGAGAGAGAGAGAGAGAAAAAAAATGGTGAGGGACTGAGGGTAGAAAGAGAGAAACGGATCTGCGAAACCTTAGGGAAAAATCTGTCTGGATCTTCGTGCACCACCGTTTGTCGCTTCGAGCGCCAGCGTCGCCAGGGAGGGAAGAGGTAGAAGACGTCGACGAAGAGTAGAGAAACACAATGAGGGTGGAGAGAGAGAGAGAGAAAAAAAAAAACGCTGAGGGGGTGAGGGTAGAGAGAGAGAAACGGTGAGAAATGAAAAATGATTAAATTGAATTTGTAAATAATTGTTAATATTAAATTCTTTTAATTATAACCTGATTTTTGAAAAGTAAAACTTGTTATAGGATTGATGAAAATGGTAATTTAAAAGTAAGGGTGGCTGTAATTTCCTCATAAATAAATAAAGTTAATGGATTTGGCCAAAAAGTTCAGTGCATGTGGCCTGCACTGGACCACAAAGGTTCCACCCCTATTCAATACATCGGCATAAGACATACCATCTAGTGATCGCGGTCCATTCAGGGTGACTATAGGTGGGGTAAGCGATCACCTAAGGTCCCGCTTTGACGAGGGCTCCGAATTTTATAAGATTAATTGGTTGGTTGAAGAGAAACAAAAATTATATTAGTGAAATTATTTAAAATAGAATTGTCATATGCACACACAAAAAATTAATAAAAAAATACAAAAATCTTTAAAAAATATATATATAAATGACATAAAATTTATAATTACATTTATTTATCATATAAATATATCACAACCATAACTTTCTATTTCTATAACTAATCTGACCATTTATCTTCCAAACATCCATTTTCTTTTTCTTAACAAATAAAAATTCTTTTTTGTCTCTTCAAATTTCACTCCAACAATCACCTACCATTATATTTTTAAACCCAACATAAAATAAATTATCTTTCTTTGAATTAAACTTTCAAAAATACAATTTAGCAAAAAATAGTCTTCAGTTTTCACGTACAAATCAAAAGCTTTGCAAGACCGGTACCATTTTCAAGTGAAAGAAAGAATTGGTAAAGTTCTTTGATCAAAAGAGGCATCAATGTCAGAACTTTTTACGGGTATGTAGAAAATTTTAGTGGTTTCAACACTAACACTTTCCAAATTTAGTTAGTAAAAAGTGTATGAAGATTTATTTATCAAGGGCAACACAACATTTGGCTTAGAGTGATTGAGTGGGCATTTTTGGACATTGCACGAACTGTCAGGTTTTATTGTTCCTCAACTAATTTAAAGTTTAATATTGTATTTATTTTATTTTTTGTATTGCTTTAATATGTCTACTAGAAAGTATTTGTCTGGACATGAAAAAAGAAAAAAAAAACAAAAAATTGAAGAATTTATTCAATCTCAAGTGGGAGCTATGGACAATGTGAAAGGTCTTGACACTTAAGCCGCTATCACAAATACGTTGGGAAATTCAAGTCAAAAGTGTTAAAGCAATAAGATTTCAAGCACTAGAAATAAAAGCCATTTTAAAACACTTGGTGGAAACATGTGATGATCCTAAGACATATAGAGATGCTCAAAGCTTATTTTACGATATTATGGATTTTGAATTCTTGTTTGACATGGTTATTTGGTACAATATACTGTCTGCTATTAATAGAGTAAGCAAAATGTTACAAAGTAAAGACATGTCAATCGATGCTGCTATTAGTCACATAAAATCACTTATTTCCTTTTTTGAAACATACATAGAAACTGGATTTGAATTTGACAAAATTATTGTTAAAGAAATTGCTGATCAAATGGAAGTTGAACCTATATTTCAAGAAAAATGTATTATTCATAGAAAGAAGTACTTTGATGAAAATCTTAATCATGAGATAACACGTTCAGCTGAATAATCATTTGGAGTTGATTATTTCTTATATAGTTGATCAAACTCTTTTTTCGCTTAAGTTAAGATTTAAACAATTTCAAAAATATGAAATATTTTTGGGTTTTTGTTTGATTTTAAAAAATTGCAAAATGTAGATGATAGTTGTTTGAAGTGTTGGTGTGATAAACTTGAATTTTTTTTAAAACACGACATGGATTCTGATATTGATGGATCGAAGTTATTTGCTGAACTACAAATTGTGAGAAATAGTTTGCCAGAAGAGACTAAAAAGGCGATTGAATTGTTGGACTACATAAAAATGATGGACTATTTTCCAAATGTGTGGATTGCTTATAGAATATTATGGACTATACCAGTTACGGTTGCATCTGTCGAGAGGAGCTTCTCAAAGTTGAAGTTGATAAAATCCTATATTCGATCAACAATGTCACAAGAAAGATTGAATGGGTTGGTCATAGTATCTATTGAAAAGGAAGTTTTAAAACAGATTGATTGTAATAATATAATTGTTGATTTTCTATCAAAAAATTCTAGAAGAGTAAATTTAATTTAGACATCTAAAGCAGACTCTTGGATTTCGACAGAAGGACCATAGTGAACATCTTTGTTAGATGGAGTGGGAATATCAGCTACAATTTTGGGATTCAAAAGCACCGCCTCAGATCTTTGAAGCTGAAAAGTAAGTTGGTCAGGAATATAAGACACACCGGGGAACAAAACTTCATTATTTCATATACAAATCAATCTAATACACACAATACATATGTGGCTAAGGGTGAATTAATCTTCAATTTAGAAAATGTTTTAGTACAGCAAGATGCCATCAAAATTCCTAATATTGCTTCAATATGAATCGTGGTAAAATGTTCTTGGTTATAAGCGAACACTGGTAAAGTGTTCTGACCTCAAATGTACATCATCCGACAGTTAGTTAGATATTGAACACCATCATCCACAACAGAATATGTAAATTTGTTTTCATAGGACAACTATTAGTTAGATATTGGCTTCACTTAGTACTAAAATTAAGGTAGAGAGGATGCTAGTAATACAGTCAAGGCCCCAAATTAGTTCCTGCCCTCTGGTTTTCTGCACATCAAGTTCAAAACCAAACAATATGGGGCATCTCGCTCATTTAGTCCATGCCACTCGACAGTAATATACGAAAGGGGTCTCCTGAATCGTGATCACTAATCAGATATGGGAAAGGTTATTAAGATGAGATTAATTACAGAGTTTTAGCGAATTTTGACAAAATTTGATAAAAGGTGTGGATGAAAAAGTAGAAATTAATTATTGATTTTGGCTTTAATAAAAGTAGTGGGTGTATTCAATTCAAACTTCTAATAATTTTTTGAAATTTAAAAAATTTAGAGGTATTCAATATAGACTTTTGAAGACTCTTTAAAAGTATTGGCGAATTCAATTCAGACTTTTATAGCCTTTAAAAAAATCTCTAAAAGTCACGGTGTATTCAATTAAAACCTTTTAGAAGTCCATATAAGTCATTAATAAAAAGATTTTGGGAGACTTTTACAAAAAAGAAGAAATTAATATGCAATTTTTTTCAACATTTTTCTTTCCGTTTCCCTTCTACAAAAATTAGAGTTATGATTAAATTTTTTTTCTATTGATTGTATTAGTTTTTATTTTTCTCTCTCTTATCGTTTACTTCTATTTTCTATGAAAAAAGTAAATTGCATTTTTGTAAAAAAAAATTATTTTTCATTTTTTTTTTGAAAAATATCTATTTTTAGTTTAATTATAAAATTTTATAAATACTAATTTCACAATATTGCACTAGATCCACATAAATTTTATTTCAAATGAAAGTTTTCAAAAGTCTTTTGAATTCTACAAAAGTCTCTAGAAATTTTAAAATAGAATTTTATAAATTTATAAAAGACTTCCACTAATTTCATACAAATCTTTAAAAAAAATCCACAAAATCTACAAAAATAATCACTTTAAAAAAGTCAATCAAAGTTTTTAAAAGTCTTAATTGAATACATTCCTCTAAAATTTAATTTTTATCAAATAGCCCTGAGATAACATTGATGGAAAAGGATATCAACCTGTGGCCTTGTTCGTCAAGAAAATAAGGCCTGCACATGTCCCCAAACTGGTTTCCCCATTTTGACAAACTCAAATAAGGCAGGAAATTGCAATTATTACAAGATATAAGCTCCAAAATATTAAACCACCTTCAGATAAAAACACGTATGTAACAACATGTAAGTAATTAAATCTTAATACCAAAATCTTTAGAATTCATGATTTTTACATATAAATTTAATTGATCAAATATATCTTGATCCATAGTAATAATTCAAAGATTTAAATTTGCAAAAGATAAACTAGTAAAATCAAGAAATCGTTCTCTCTCTTTATCTTTCTGTAATGAAAATGTCATTAATTGATGGGATGAATTCACGTTTATAGGCAGAGAAAGACCATTTTTTATGGGCCTTAAAACTACTCACTTTCCATCAAGGTGGACGGTTATAAAACGACACTTCTCAATGGGCCAATAATTCATTGATGATATTACATGGGTCACATTAATCGGTCTTATATTCTCACACTTGGCCCATGTAATATTGTTTTGCTATGTGTTATATAAAATAATTCATATATCATAAGCGAAAATCCTTCGTACATTGGTCACTTAATATATCATCTTTAAATAATGAATAATAAGAGTCATGGCAGTTTTGCACAATTGTTTCAGCATAATTACTTCATTGTACTGCAATACTAGTCCACACTTAACATGATACGTAATGAAAAGTTCGATAATTACATTCCAATGATATCTTTAAGATAAAGACTATCACCGTCAGCATTCACATAATTCAGTCATGTATACCAACTATTATGATATGAATAATTTTTTTTATCAAAAATAATATATAAACAAGCTCAAATTGTCAAATACATTAATTCCATAATGTCAATTATCATTTCGAATAATGTCCATTTTTTTCGACATGTTCATTAAATGTCTTTAGTGGCAATCCTTTGTTAGTAGATCTCCAATCATAAAATTGGTGCTAATATGCTTAATTGACTCTTTTTTATTTTGAAGTTTTTCTTTAATGGCAAAGTACTTCAATTTAATATGTTTAGGATCTTTAGAGTACTTGACGTTCTTTGAAGGGAAAAGTGTTACAGAATTATCACAATAAAGTTTTAGCAACTTGGCAATACTATCGACAATCCCAAACCCTAAAATAAAGTTTTACGGCCAATTTCCTTGAACTCTGGCCTCAAAGCATGCCGCAAACTCAGCTTCAATAGTCCCCAGCATCGACACTAAAAACTTGATCGTTTGATTTTTCACAAGTGAATGAGATCGTGAACATATAATATAGTAGTGTTTAGAGTGTCGTACCCACGATGACTAGTATTCAATCGAATTCAAATTAATAGCAACCTTAATCGAATAACAAATATGTTTTGAGTTTTCTATACTAATATCTAAATTATCGGTTAAACTAAAAAGCAATTTAACTATTTTTTTTTTTTAAATATGTGAAAGTATTGCTAAAATGTCAAATCCCCCTTGTTAATCCATTTTAGCGCAACAAATTAAAGTGACAATTTGTAATCATTCTTGTTGGTTTGTGTTCTTAATTTAATTGAAAACCTCTCTCGATAGGTATCAAATTTATTCCTCTTATGCGACTCTCATATTTCTCGATAAAAGATGCAAACATCATAGATGCATTAAATGATCTAGAACACATATGAAAATCATGTAAAGCATAAATATATGTCTCTATCATCTATCAAACTTTACAATATTTATTATTTTTATCTAAAAACCTATTATCTCTCTCGATAATAATAGATTCCAATAAATCATCTCAATTAGTAGTTAATTAATTGAAAAGTCGGTGAAAACAATAATAAACAACCAAAAAAACTAGTCGTTAAAATAATTAATTAATACCAAAAATCTCATAACAATGGTTCATCTCATCCTCATAATGTATGAAACTAGCCTAACATATCGAAATTACAAAAAAAAAAAAAAAAAATCATATTTAAGTGAAAAGACATAACATAGATTTTTGATAAATTGAGAAGATGAATTTTGAAATTTTGAATCTCTTCAATGGTTTTTTATGAATATCCATTTGCACCTTCTCTTTTGTACCCAAAAAGTCAAGTTTGAATCTCACTTGATTTAATTCTTGCAAGTCTCATTCACTCTCTCACAAAAATTATGAATTTTCCTCATTTGATTATAATAATTGATGAATATTGAAGTATGTGATGTATATGAGAGGTTTTCAATATGTATTCTGCTGTTAGGTATTTGTAGGAGTTGAAAATTGGTTGAAAATCGCATCCAAATTGGTTTCCAAAAGAATTTTAATAGAATAAGGAAAGTTGCATTCGAATGCAGATTTTTTGTCTCTGCATAGTGATCAGTATTTTGGTTATAAATTTCTTTTTCAATATCCAATTGAGGTGATTCAAAATATGTTGGAAAGCTAGCTCAATGGGCTAAAACTTTCTAGAAATAGAAGTTTTCCAATTCGGACGTTTACTGTACCAAAAATGGGTCTTAATATTCGGCTAAAAATCTAGAATATAACTTGTACGATTGAAAATTGATTTTGATCATATTTTGATCATATTTCATTCATTTTTAAGTTTTAATTCTATCCAATTGTCTCATAACAACCTTTAAAGTATCGTCTCGTGGTTCGAATCAACTATTGAATATTTTTAATTTGGTTCTCAAACTTTGAACTTTGCCATTTTCCTTGATTTTCTTTTGTTTCTTCCAATTTCTCGTTCAACTATTGATTTTTACATATATAACATAAAAATACAACAATTTATTATATATTTTAGGTCCTCGAATAAGTGTATAAAATACCTACACACACATATATATTTGAAAAAAAATGTGAGAGTACATCTAACTATATATAAAAGAGTGTGATGTGATTTACTGTTCATAAGTAGCGAGCCGAGCCGAATGACTTTTCGACTAGGCTAGTCTAAACCGTTTTTTTATTCAGTATTTTAGGTTACAAATATGTGTTTTAAGCGATTTAAATTTTTTTTGAAAATGTTGAAGTGCGACCATGATAAATATATGGTCGATAAATTTTAAATATCGAAAATAATTTTACATTGATTGTGATTGCTTAGGTTTCTTTTCAATCTCAACCCCATTCCAATATCTTTTTTTCCAAACTTTATTTTTCCTACAACGTTTGATTCGATATTTTGCAATATGAATATCTATTTGAATCGATTTAGATTTTTATAAAAAAACTCACAATCTGATAATAATAAATATATTGTTGATTAAGTTTAACTATAAAAATTATCTTAAATTATTAAACGTAAAATCATAATCGTTAATTTTCTTTTCTACCCATCCTCAACCCCCATACTCGCACTAATTTCTCTCAATTTCATTTTTCTTTAGTTTTTATCATAAATTAAGCCAATTTCTTTTTTACGTTTGATTCAGTATTTTAAGTTACAAATATGTGCTTTAACCGATTTAAAATTTGTTGGAAATCTTGAAGTGCGGCCATGATAAATATATGGATAAATTTTAAATATAAAAAATGATTTTACATTAATTGTGAAATGATTGTTTATGTTTCTTTTCAATCTCAAACACATTCCAATGTCATTTTTCCCACTTTATTTTTACTACAACGTTTGATTCAATATTTCATGATATGAATATCCATTTGGATCGATTTAATTTTTTTTTTCAAAAAACTTAAGAGTGTGATAATAATAAATATATTGTCGATTAAGTTTAAATATAAAAAATATCTTAAATTATTAAACGTAAAATCATAATTGTTAATTTTTCTTTTTTACCCACCCTCAACTCTCATACTCACACTAATTTCTCTCAATTTTATTCTTCTTCAATTTTTATCTTAAATTATTAAACGTAAAATTATAATCGTTAATTTTTCTTTTCTACCCACCATCAACCCCCATACTTACACCAATTTCTTTCGATTTCATTTTTCTTCAGTTTTTACGGTTAAAAATGGTAAATTTATGGCGTCAAAATGGATATTGAAGGAATTCAATGATTTTCAAAAGAATCCTCCTACATTATGCAGTGCTGGTAGACAAACATCTTCTATGAAATGGATTATTTTGATTTTTTTAAAAATCGATTTAATGTACGGTATCATTAGAACATGCTGAAAAGATATTCGATGGAATTTATGAAGTTGGATTATCGTTTGTCATTCTTTTTGTCTCTATGATGGAAGTTTTTGTTGTGTTGTGATTTTAATACTGATAGAAGCCCTTGATTTGTCCTAAATTCTGCACTGTATTATCATTAATTAATTAGTCTTGACTACATACGTCGATACATGTAATTGAAGATTCTATGAGCACGAGATGAATGATGCATAATGTCTTACCTCAATAGGTACAAAAATGAGGACTAGATTGAACTTCATTATCTCTTTAACAGGGCATCAACACCTAATCATCTATGCCATATCTTTTTTTAAAAAGAACATACCTTCAAATGTAAAGTCAAGAAAATAAGCTTTGAATCAAATCTCTTAATATTATTTTTGTCACCTATCATCATTGCAAGTGTTTTAAGTTTAATATAACTGATGTCTAAGACAAATGATTTTTTTTATTTACGCTATCATATAGTCAACTATACTATGACACGTGCATTGCACGTGCTTCTAACTAGTGTGTGTGTGTGTGTGTGTAGTCATGTACAAGTCATTGAGTATTCATTTCATATTTGTATAGCAATTTGATTCTTGACTTATCCTATTTGTGTTGTTTGACTAGTAATCCATACAAAGATCACAAATGAGAAGCATGAAATTATTCGCGAATTCTAAAATCAAGAAAAAAGTTCTTGAAGAGATAGCCGAGCTTAAAAGTACTATATTTGGATGTCGATTTGATGAATCGAGCGCGTTTAACTCTAAAACGAAATATATTGAATCAAGTAAAAGCTAATTTTAAATTTGATAATCTTTAACCTCCTCAAAAGAGGCGTCCATAGCTTTGTCACCCTTTCCCTTTTTCCCTATGTGACGACAAATTTTCTTAGTCTTAACTACTTTACACTCTTAACCTTTTGGGATGCTGTTGAGTCAATTATTGTCCACTTATTTTCATCTTTATAATTCACCATGGATTATTATTATTTTGACTCAATTATTTTAGGGAATTTTTTACAATCAAACAAAATATTGGTAAATTTAAAATATCCTTACTACGATCTACTAATTAAGAAAAATAAAAATATTGTAATATTCATCAAATTGTTGCAACTACGGTGCAACAAAAGCATAAAGTTATTGAATAATACAAAATCAATAAATCTTTAATTATTTCCAATGTCGATTTGGATTTGGATTAGAAAAAAATACTATTACAGCTTCGTTAGTTTTACTAAAAATTGGAACCATAATTAAAGTTGCAAAATTAGTCCCTAAACTGCTAACAAATAACAAAAGGTTCCTAAAATATAACATCAATAATAAGATGGACAACAAGACATAATATGAAGACAAAATCATCTTCATCTATTTGGAGGATTACAAGAGGACAAAATGTGTTGAACATGTGGCATTTGAATTGTCTAGTAAATGACAAAGGATTGAGCTACTAGTATAAGAAACAAGGATAGTTTTCCTCGACCAAGAAGAGAGAGAGAGAGAGATCATTTTTTTATTGAGTCGTTTTGTATGTTTAGATGGTCAAACATAATTTTTATCTACATATTTTGTAAAATCCACAAATATTACTCACTTATTATCCGCACATTCTGTAAGATTCACTACTTATAATCATTTTCCAAACATACTAGAAATATATAGCAATCACCTCAACGCGATTTTTTTTATAAAAATTCTAGTCAAATTTTTCTAAATTAAGAATAAACATTTGCTCAGACTAATTATAGAATTTTAATGGGTAATTGGCGCAAAACGTCCCTACCTATGACGGGTTTTGCGGAAAACGTTCATAGGTTTGATTTTTTGGTGCAGAACGTCCCAACCTTTGCATTTTCTTGCGTAAAACGTCATTTTCACCAATTTTTAACATAAATGACTATTATAGCCTCCTATATAAATAAAAAAAATAAAGAATAAATTGTAATATGCTCCTAAACTTTTTAAAAAATGTAAATGAGTCCAAAATTTTAAGAAAATCCCAAATCACCCACTCTCAAATCATCTAAACCCTTCTTTCTCAAATCCCGATGAAGATCGACCTCCCAAACCACTAGATTTTGGTATCCTAGGAAAGCCCCTAACATCAGCTTCATTTACCACCAAACAACAAGAAATTTCATCCACAAAATCACCAGAAATCGAGCAAAAAAACTACCATAAAATGTGCAAACTGTCGGAAATCAAAATTTCGGTCAACGCCATGGCTAGAACCCACCCCTGGCTGACTGCACATTCCTAGACGAACCTAACCATGCCAAAAATTCACTACAAAATACTCCACATCAGCTTAATTTTGCAGAAACTTCCCTTCCAATTGCGACATCAGCGAACTCACTTGAGAAGAATGCGATTTTCGACGCCGCTGTTTACACTTATGGTCGCGGACACCAACTGACACCTTCCCCACATCCAGACGAAACTGTACACGGTTGCAATTCATCCATATCATCTCTCAAGCATGCTCAATTTCTGCTTGAAAACTTTCATGTCGCGAAGCTGTGACTTCGCCAGCGAAGAAATCGATTTCCGACGTCGTCCGATGCTCTAATGGAGGGGGACCACCTGGAATAGGTTCGCCCTCACCTGGCGCTCATATTCGAGTAATGGGTCTTCACCAATTGCATCAAAATCAAGTTGAATTGCTGGCTGCCACTAGAGGTCTATGCGAAAAATTAGGGTTCTTGGTGATGGATGATTTGGGATTTTCTTATTATTAGTTTTAACAGAGAAGGGTTTGGATGATTTGAGAGTGAATGGTTTGGTGAGGGTTTGGATGATTTGGGATTTTCTTAAAATTTTGGACTCATTTACATTTTTTAAAAAGTTTAGGAGCATATTGCAATTTATTCTTTATTTTTCTTTTCTTTTCTTTTTATTTAAATAGGAGGGTATAATGGTCATTTTATGTTAAAAATTGGTGAAAATGAAGTTTTGCGCAAGAAAATGCGAAGGTAGGGACGTTCTGCACAAAAAAAAATCAAACGTATGGACATAAAACCCGTCATAGGTAGGGACGTTTTGCGCCAATTACCCGAGAAGAAAAGTAGGGATAGTATGTGTACGACAAGTTTCGTGTATTAAAATATATAAATTGTTATAAAATATATTTTGAGAATATAAGTAGATGATGATCTTCTTGTATATGCAAAAATGCAAGATCATCTGACTAATGATCTAAGATTTAAAGACGAGGGGCCACCTGACTTAAATCATGGTTTCAAAGTTTGTTGGAAACTCGATTTGTTGAGAACTTGACTTGAACTTGTATTGGACTTGAGACTTGAATTTGAAATTGTTTTGATTTGAAGAAGAATTTGATATTTTTGGACTCAATTTGAATTTGTTTGGTTTGAAGAGGATTTTGATTTTTTTTTGTGTTTCTCGGACTTATGTCTGAGAGAGTTTTTTCTCTTTCTCTGACTTGGAAATTAACATGACCATAAATTTTAATATGCTATCATACCCCATCAATATGTTAATTTCCTCGAGAGTGCTCCCATATATGATTTGACAGAAATTATACAAGTTCTTGTAATTATGCTAGTCCATATCAATATTTTATAAATTCTCTTTCTTATAAGAAGGATAAAAAAAATTAAATAAAAAAATTGATATAAATCAAAATCTCGATTGATTTGAATTGTTAAAATTACAGGCATTCAATAACTATCTACCAGTACTATACCAGTACTAGACAAAAGATTAGGGATGACAAAAAAGCTCAATGACTCATACGAACCGAGCCCGGGAGAGCTTGCCCACATTAAAAAAAACAAAATTAAAAACTAATTTTTTTTTAAAAAAAGCTGCCTTTGCAGGTAGTTATCTCTTGCATGTAGCAAAATATTATTAAAAAAACATAAAAAACACAAAAAAAACCTGAGCCGGCTCGGCCAGATAAGGCCCGGGCGAAAAGCTTGGGCCGAGCCTCATTTTTTTTGGCCGGGCTTTGCTCGGTCGGGCCAAAAAATGCTACGTCCAAAAAAGCTCGAGTCGAGTCTGAGCTTTTTTTTTTTTTTTTTGCTCAGGCTCGGCTCGTTGACATAGCTACATAAGATGTATCAATTACAATTTAGTGCTCTATCTAAACAATATGTCAAAATTAAAAATATTGTTAACATACTTTAAAATGAGGGTCAAATATTTTAACCGCATTTTTACATCATTATTATTTTTGCTTATTTAAAAATACAATGAATAAATAAGTCTTTTTACTCTATGTTAAAGAAAATTTTAAAGACAAATCATAATCAAGAACAATTTATGTTAATTGGAGAATAAGAATGTGATGAAATTTGATAATATGTAAATGTTATGAATTTTTCATATAATCAAAATGTAGACTAATTATTTTGTCATATATATTTTATTGGGCAACTTACGAAAATACCCTTAAAATTAATGGTAATTTAAAAAATCATATGAAAATGATTTTGGAAGTAAAAAATATTGTGTAAAATTAAATATCACTTTTTAATAAGCATAGTGTCATAAAAAAGTGATATAATGTCAATTTTATTAAAAAGTGATATTTGCAACTCGAAAAAGTGAAGGAAATTTCAAAAAAATGACAGAAGATAAAAAACAAATGACAAACAGTAAAAAAAAAAGTTACAGAAATTCAAAAAAATTGACAAATACTCAAAAAAAAGTGACAAAACACCAATTAAAACATTGAAATCAATTCAATAAAGTGACTAAACTTTTCGTTTAAGTCCGCTATTATCTCGTGCGGATAATATAACGCAACTTTTACTTTAAATCTACATTTTTTACTCAATCATATAAAACGAAAATGGCAAAAAAAAAAAAAAAAAAAGCAACAAACACATTCAAAAAAAAAAAGTTACAAACAATAAAAAAAGTGATAAGTTCAAAAATTGACTCGGAATTAAAAAAAGTGACAAATATTGAAAAACTTCACTTTTTTCAATGTAGTAATTGAGATAGTTGAAAGTATGATTCTAATCAATAAGGCCAACACCTCATGATTGCAAAGGAAAAAAGTCGAACAAATCAAAAGTAGATAAATATAAACAAGCCAAGTTATCTATGAACAATCAATTCAACTTCATATGTAGGTTTTAATCAACAAGACTCTATAACATCTAATTAATATATACAACCCACTTTAACAAGAAAACAGTTCTAAGATGATAGTAACAAATCCACACGAGAAATTATCAAATTTAGTACTTGAGTTCATTCCAATGGTGCAAAATATTGAATTTGATTGGGGGTAAATCTGACCAGCCCCTCCAAGATCATCAAAATCGCATGCCATGTGCTTTGACATCCTCATCTACTCTCCACCACATACATCTTAAATCACTCAGCAAAAACCTATCGAATGGAACAAATATCAATACATGAATTCCAATAATTTCCGGACAAAAGCGACAAGAAGTATTCCAAAATTTTACCCTCCACTTTTAATTTCATCGTATGGATTGCAAAATTGAATGGACGCTTATGCAAAGAGTATTCATATTTATATAAAAGCCATATGATGTTTATTTAAATACATCTCGTTATTAAATGTAAATGTAAATCCCAATTGAGACATTTTGTTAAACACCTTGGTTGCTGTTATGGGGCTAATCCAAAATCAAAGGGAAAGAATTTACCATTTAGTTATGGGGCTAATCCAAAATTTAATGACAATTTTTTTTTTGCATTTATACACAAACTCTATCATAAAGAAATTGATTAAACCTTTGAGATGCAAAGACTGCCAAGCTTCTTTATCAGTTTCTGGAGGGACCTCAGTCAAAGAGTCGTTTCTTTTCTACAAATGCCCATGACTGGAGCTTCTAACTTCTTGTCGTCATTGTTGCATGTGAGACAAAATAGTTTGCAGATACCATGAATAATGTCATTGTTTGCTTAAATTTGAAGAACCCCATCGAAAATTAGTAATGACTTTCCATAAGATCATCAAGGGTAATCTTTCTACAGTTCCCAGTATCCAAGTGATATGGTTTACAAATGTAAGATTTTTTCTCTGAAACCATACCCATCTCCTTAAGCTTGTAAATAACATACAGTGACTTACAAATATACCCAAAGGAAGGAAAACCAAATTAAAGAAGAAAAAAAGCAAAACTTAATGCAATTCTTTTGAAGAAATTACAATAAATTCACCATCTCAATAAATTCACAACACATTTGAGGTTTTCTCTCTATAGGAACCATTGGAGTCGGAATCGAAGGTTTCTCAAGAGTTATTTGATTTAGGGATTTCCCCTTCCGATTTGGGTTTTTGTCATTGGTGTTAAGGTTTTGAATGTAAGTAATACGGTAATAGTAGTTTTAATTAGTTTTAAGGTATTAATCAAATACTTAAATTTTATAGGGCACTGTACCTAATTTTCACTATTTGATTTAATGTTGGGCTATCTCATAATTGGACTAGATATTAGTCTGCAACCAACGGTACAACATAAACAAACTAGAATGGCTGACCATAAGACAAACTAATTAAAGCCCAACGCTTTAAAGAATTAAAACGTAAGAATGGATTAAGCCCTTGGCCACATTCTGTAAAGCTCTTTTTTTCCTAATTTATTTTCAATAATTATAATTTTTTTAACAAATAAATTTACAGTAACTTTAAAATATGAAAATTGTCTTTGCAGCCTTTTTTGGTGTGATTTTAGGTACACGAATGTCAGTGATCTCTTGACTTCCCTTCACATTGAATTAATTTGATTTCATGAAAAACGTCGAATGTTAATTTAACAGTAATTAGATTACATCTTAAGAACATCACATTTTCTTCCACCGACAGTCAAACTACATAATTACAATAGACAAAATGAGTAGTAATAGCATATTTGAAAGGGAAATCTAAGTAGCATTGTTCACTAATACGAAAGAAATTCGTTCAACATTTTCTCAAGTCTTGCAAAGAACTCCATATAAAACACGCTCTAAATGTGAACAAATTAAAATAAACCATCCTCTGCCAGACATCTGTCGGTTTCATCGAATTGATTTAGCACGATAAAATAATTTTTTTCACATTGAAAATATAATTACTTATCTATCATAGACGTTGGAGAGACAATTTAGGGTTCAATCAGAACATTTTCAATAATATGTGCAGTTCATTATACAAATATTGCATCATGGCAATGTATGGACAATGAACTCAACTACGTCCAGAATACCAGTAGTTGGGGCTAGCTTTCTTCGGTAGGAGATGAGGGCATGCCTTCTTTGGTAGAACGATAATATTTTCACACTTTTTTCAACCACCTTCTTAAACACTTTTATTCTGGATTTTTGTATAATCATGATTTTTTCATATTCTTCGTACATACCCTGAAAAAAAACACTAAAATATGAAAATATAGCAACACCTAGATTCGGTCGCAGAAATTGTTGTTATGGAAGAACAAAAATTAAAATATGAAAATTGTGTTTCTAGCCTTTTTTGGTGCGATATTAGGTACACGAACGTCTGTGATCTCTTGACTTCTATTTGCATTGAATTGATTTGATTTCATGAAAAATGCCGAATGTTAATTTAGCAGTAATTAGATTACAGCTCAAGAACGACACATTTTCTTTCACCAACAGTCAAACTATATAATTACAATCGACAAAATGAGTAGTAATAGCATATTTGAAAAGGAAATTTGAGTAGCATTGTTCACTAATATGAAAGAAATTCATTCGACATTTTGTCGAGTGTTGCCAAGAACTGCATACAAAACACGATCTCAATGTGAACAAATTGAAATCAACCATCATCTCCTAGAAATCTGTCGGTTTCATCAAATTGATTTAGCACGATAAAATGATTTTTTTCCATTGAAAATATTATTAATTATCTATCATATACGTTGGAGGGACAGTTTAGGGTTCAAGCAGAACATTTTCAGTAATATGTGCAGTTCATTGTCCAAACATTGAATCATGGCAATGTATGGACAATGAACTCAACTGCGTCCGGAATACTAGTGGTTGGGGGCTAGCTTTCTTCAGTAGGACATGAGGGCTTGCCTTCTTTGGGAGAACGATAATATTTTCGTACTTTTTCAACCAGCTTTTTAAACACTTTTATTCTAGCTTTTTGTGTAATCGTGATTTTTTTTTCATATTCTTCTTATATACCCTGAAAAAAAAAACTAAAATATGAAAATATAGCGACATCTAGATTCGGCCGCAGAAATTGTAAATCTGGAAAAACAAAAACTAAAATATGAAAATTGTGTTTCCAGCATTTTTTGGTGCGATTTTAGGTACACGAACGTCGGTGATTTCTTGACTTCCCTTCGCATTGAATTGATTTGATTTCATGAAAAATGACGAATGTTAATTTAGGAATAATTAGATTACAGCTCAAGAACATCACATTTTCTTCCACCGACAATCAAACTACATAATTACAATCGACAAAATGAATACTAATAGCATATTTAAAAGGGAAATTTAAGAAGCACTGTTCACTAATACGAAAGAAATTTATTCAACATTTTATCAATACTTGCCAAGGACTGCATAAAAAACAAGCTCTAAATGTGAACAAATTGAAATCAACCATCATCTGCTAGACATCTATCAGTTTCATCAAATTGATTTAGCACGATAAAATGATTGTTTTCCATTGAAAATATTATTACTTATGTATCATACAGTTGGAGGACAGTTTAGATTCTAATCCGAACATCTTAAGTAATATGTGCAGTTCATTGTCCAAACATTGCATCATAGCATTGTAGGGCCAATGAACTCAACTACGTCCAGAATACCAGTGGTTAGAGGCTTGCTTTTTTCTGCAGGAGATGAGGGCTTGCCTTCTTTGGAGGAAAAATAATATTCTGCCCTTTTTCAACCCGCTTCTTAAATACGTTTATTCTGATTTTTTTGTGTAATCATAATTTTTTTCATATTCTTCGTACATACCCAGAAAAAGAAACTAAAATATGAAAATATAGCGACACCTAAATTCGGCCACAGAAATTGTAGTTTTGGAATAAAAAAACTCAAATATGAAAAATGTATTTCCAGCATTTTTTGATGCGATTTTAGGTACACGAACACCAGTGATCTCTTGACTTCCCTTCGCATTGAATTGATTGGATTTCATGAAAAATTTTGAATGTTAATTTAACAGTAATTAGTGTACACCTCAAGAACAACACATTTTCTTCCACCGACAGTCAAACAACATAATTATAATCGACAAAATGAGTAGTAATATCATATTTGAAAAGAAAATTTGAGTACCACTGTTCACTAATATGAAAGAAATTCATTCCACATTTTGTCAAAACTTGCCAAGAACTGCATACAAAACACGCTCTAAATGTGAACAAATTCAAATGAACCATCATCTGCTAGACATCAATCAGTTTAATCAAATTGATTTAGCGTGATAAAATGATTTTTTTCCATTGAAAATATTATAACTTATCTATCATATACGTTGGAGGACAGTTTAGTGTCCAATCAGAACATTTTAAATAATATGTGCAGTTCATTGTCCAAACATTGCATCATGGCAATGTACGGACAATGAACTCAACTACGTCCGGAATACCAGTGGTTGGGGGCTTGCTTTCTACGGTAGGAGATTAGGGTTTGCCTACTTTGGTAGAACGATAATATTTTCACACTTTTTCAACCAGCTTCTTCAACACTTTTATTCTAGCTTTTCGTGTAATCATGATTTTTTTCATATTCTTCGTACATACCTTGAGAAAAAAACTAAAATATGAAAATATAGCGACACCTAGATTCGGCCGTAGAAATTGTATTTTTGGAAGAACAAAAACTAAAATATGAAAATTGTGTTTCCAGCCTTTTATCGTGCACTTTTAGGTACACAAACGTTGGTCATCTCTTGACTTCCCTTCGCATTGAATTGCTTTGATTTCATGAAAAATGCTGAATGTCAATTTAGCAGTAATTAGATTATAACTCAAGAACATCACATTTTCTTCCACCGACAGTCAAAGTAAATAATTACAATCGATAAAATGAGTAGTAATAGCATATTTGAAAAGGAAATTTGAGTAGCACTATTCACTAATACGAAAGAAATCCATTCGACGTTTTGTCGAGTCTTGCCAAGAATTCCATACAAAACACAATCTGAATGTGAACAAATTGAAATCAACCATCATCTCCTAGAAATCTGTCAGTTTTATCAAATTGATTTAGAACGATAAAATAATTTTTTCCATCGAAAATATTATTACTTAGCTATCATATACAATGGAGGGACAGTTTAGGGTACAATCAGAACATTTTCGATAATATGTGAAGTTCATTGTCCAAACATTGCATCATGGCAATGTATGGACAATGAACTCAACTACGTCCGGAATACTAGTGGTTGGGGGCTTGTTTTCTTCGGTAGCAGATGAAGGTTTACCTTTTTTGGTAGAACGATAATATTTTCGAACTCTTTCAACCAGCTTCTTCAACACTTTTATTCTAGTTTTTTGAGTAATCATGATTTTTTCATATTTTTCGTACATACCCTAAAAAAAATACTAAAATATGAAAATATACCGACACCTAGATTCGGCCGCAGAAATTGTAGTTCTGAAATAACAAAAACTAAAATATGAAAATTGTGTTTCCAACCTTTTTTGGTGCGATTTTAGGTACACGAACGTTGGTGATCTCTTGACTTCCCTTCGCATTGAATTGTTTTGATTTCATGAAAAATGGCGAATGTTAATTTAGCAGTAATTAGATTATAGCTCAAGAACATCATATTTTCCTCCACCGACAGTCAAAGTACATAATTACAATCGACAAAATGAGTAGTAATAGCATATTTGAAAAGGAAATTTGAGTAGCACTGTTCACTGATACGAAAGAAATTCATTTGACGTTTTGTCGAGTCTTGCCAAGAACTCTATACAAAACACGATCTGAATGGCAATGTATGGCCAATGATATGTCCAGTTCATTGTCCAAACATTGCATCATGGCAATGTATGGCCAATGAACTCGACTACATCCGGAATACCAGTAGTTGGGAGTTTACTTTCTTCGGTAGGAGATGAGGGTTTGCCTTTTTTGGTAGAACGATAATATTTTCGCACTTTTTCAACTAGTTTCTTCAACACTTTTATTCTGATTTTTTGTATAATCGTGATTTTTTCATATTCTTCGTACATACCCTGAAAAAAAAAACTGAAATATGAAGAAATGGCGACACCTAGATTCGGCCGTAGAAATTGTAGTTCTGTAAAAACAAAAACTAAAATATAAAAATTGTATTACCAGCCTTTTTTTGTGCGATTTTAGGTACACGAACGTCAGTGATCTCTTGACTTCCATTCGCATTGAATTGATTTGATTTCATGGAAAATGTCGATCGTTAATTTAGCAGTAATTAGATTACAGCTCAAGAACAACACATTTTCTTCCACCGACAGTCAAACTACATAATTATAATCGACAAAATGAGTAGTCATAGCATATTTGAAAGAGAAATTTGAGTAGCACTGTTCACCAGTACGAAAGAAATTCATTCGACATTTTGTCGAGTCTTGCCAAGAACTGCATACAAAACACGCTCTAAATGTTAACAAATTGAAATCAACCATCCTCTCCTAGAAATCCGTCGGTTTCATCAAATTGATTTAGCACGATACATTGGAAGACAATTTAGTGTCCAATTAGAACAATATTTTTTCCATTGAAAATATTATTACTTATCTATCGTATACGTTGGAGGACAGTTTAGTATCCAATCAGAACGTTTTTAATAATAAGTGCAGTTCATTGTCCAAACATTGCATCATGGCAATGTATGGTCAATGAACTCGACTACTTCTGGAATACCAGTGGTTGTGGGTTTGCTTTCTTCGGTAGGAGATGAGGGGTTGCCTTTTTTGGTAGAACGATAATATTTTCGCACTTTTTCAATCAGTTTCTTCAACACTTTTATTCAGGTTTTTTGTATAATCGTGATTTTTTCATATTCTTTGTACATACCTTGAAAAAAAATACTAAAATATGAAAATATAGCGGCACCTAGATTCGGCCGCAAAAATTGTAGTTCTGAAATAACAAAAACTAAAATATGAAAATTGTGTTTCCAGCCTTTTTTGGTGCGATTTTAGGTACACGAACGTCGATGATCTCTTGACTTCCCTTCGCATTGAATTGATTTGATTTCATGAAAAATGTCGAATGTTAATTTAGCAGTAATTAGATTACAGCTCAAGAACAACACATTTTCTTCCACCGACAGTCAAACTACATAATTACAATCGACAAAATGAGTAGTAATAGCATATTTGAAAGGGAAATTTGAGTAGCACTGTTCACCAGTACGAAAGAAATTCATTCGACATTTTGTCGAGTCTTGCCAAGAACTCCATACAAAACACGCTCTAAATGTGAACAAATTGAAATCAACCATCGTCTCCTAGAAATCCGTAGGTTTCATCAAATTGATTTAGCACGATACATTGGAGGACAATTTAGTGTCCAATTAGAATAATATTTTTTCCATTGATAATATTATTACTTATCTATCGTATACGTTGGAGGACAGTTTCGTATCCAATATGAACGTTTTTAATAATATGTGCAGTTAATTGTCCAAACATTGCATCATGGCAATGTATGGTCAATGAACTCAACTACGTCCGGAATACCAGTGGTTGGGGCCTTGCTTTCTTCGGTAGGAGATGAGGGTTTGCCTTTTTTGGTAGAACGATAATATTTTCGCACTTTTTCAATCAGTTTCTTCAACACTTTTATTCTGATTTTTTGTATAATCGTGATTTTTTCATATTCTTTGTACATATCCTGAAAAAAAAATACTAAAATATGAAAATATAGCGGCACCTAGATTCGGCCGCAGAAATTGTAGTTCTGAAATAACAAAAACTAAAATATGAAAATTGTGTTTCCAGCCTTTTTTGGTGCGATTTTAGGTACACGAACGTTGATGCTCTATTGACTTCCCTTTGCATTGAATTGATTTGATTTCATGAAAAATGTCGGATGTTAATTTAGCAGTAATTAGATTACAACTAAAGAACAACACATTTTCTTCCACCGGCAGTCAAACTACATAATTATAATCGACAAAATGAATAGTAATAGCATATTTGAAAGGGAAATTTGAGTAGCACTGTTCACTAGTACGAAAGAAATTCATTCGACATTTTGTCGAGTCTTGCCAAGAACTACATACAAAACACGCTCTAAATGTGAACAAATTGAAATCAACCATCCTCTTCTAGAAATCCGTAGGTTTCATCAAATTGATTTAGCACGATACATTGGAGGACAATTTAGTGTCCAATTAGAACAATATTTTTTCCATTGAAAATATTATTACTTATCTATCGTATACGTTGGAAGACAGTTTAGTATCCAATCAGAACGTTTTTAATAATATGTGTAGTTCATTGTCCAAACATTGCATCATGGCAATGTATGGCCAATGAACTCAACTACGTCCGGAATACCAGTTGTTGGGTGCTAGCTTTCTTCGGTAGGAGATGATGGCTTGCCTTCTTTAGGAGAATGATAATGTTTTCGTGCCTTTTCAACCAGCTTCTTAAACAATTTTATTCTAACTTTTTGTGTAATCATGATTTTTTTCATATTTTTCGTGCATACCCAAAAAAAAAATATATGAAAATATGGCGACACCTAGATTCGGCCGCAGAAATTGTAGTTCTGAAAGAAAAAAAAAACTAAAATTGTAAAATTGTATTTCTAGCCTTTTTGGTGCGATTTTAGGTATACGAATGTCGATGATCTCTTGACTTGGTTACCAAATATTTGCTTGGGAAATGTCAAATGTACACTGTTGAGTGTACATCATGAATGATGCTCTCTTGAAATGGTGTGTTGGTGTGGCACAGTGTGACCAAAGATGTCAAGAATGATGTTCATGTAGCACAATTGCATTTGCTTCGCTTTTGTTTATTGTCTACTTGAGAGTTTTCATTCTATTTACATATTAATGCAACTTTATTTGCTCGCGTTTGGTAATCCCAAAATTATAGGCATTTGGCCAATTTTCTGCATGGTTAAAAGATCACATAATTTATTTCCAATTTGCAGAATTGCCGGATAGGACAATTCAAAAATATTGTCACAAAACTCTCTTTAGGTTGTTAGACATGAATAAATAATCTTACTGTAAGATTAATTTTAGCAAAACTCGAAAAAACTATATAAATATACTATGTAGTTTTGAAAATGAAATTTCATACTAATTCAATCTTTGATGTTATATTTGATAAGTTGGACAAACAGTTCAAAAAAGTCTCATTTGATTTTAGGCATATATCTTAGGGGAAAAATCGTATCTAATCTATTAAAAATTAAGATTGTGCAAATTACTACAATTTGTAAATATATATCTAATATATTAGTAATATGTAAAATATATTAATAAATACTACATTCTAAAATTACACCACTTACCATTTCCTGTAACTGGAAACAATGAAAACATTATGCTTGCATTCAATGCCTTTCATATCAAAAACCAAATCAAGATTTCAACAGGAAGCAATTGTTGTATCGCTGCTGGTGGAAATTATTTTCGGATTGATCTTCATGTTTTTTCATCCATCTTCTTCCATTGGGTCATGTTCTTTAGTTGCTATTTCAATTTTGGGAAGTGCTACAAGTGCATAGGGGGCACCATAATTGTGTCCATAATGGACACATGGGACACCATGTGTCCATTATGGTGTCCTATATGTGCAAGAAGAATAATCTTTCAATTTTTTCATAAATTGGGATTTTCTTCTGAAGATCATCTTCGCCAAATTGAAGGTAACATTGCATGTTGTGATACAATGATATTGGTTATGAATATCATAATTTATGAAATATGTGAAATGAAGATCTAGTGCATATGTTTTGAGAACCGATAAAATCATCAAAAGATGCAACGTGAGAACTAATTACAGAATTCGTGAATAAATTTATGTAGTAACACATTCAGATATATTTTGTAGTTAGTTGTTAAAAGCTTAATAATTTCAATTTCTACATTTGCCAATCATATGGGTTTACACATATTTGAATTTTGACCTGTTTATATGTATTACATAAGAAAGTGACTTATCCTTGATTCCTTTGTCATTGAAATGTTCGGGTGGATTCCATGCTGAATTCCTCCAAATCAACAATCATATTACTGTGATTTCACATGTTTTAAATTTGAATTGTACAAGTAATGTTTGTTATGTATGGAAGTTTGTTTTAGCTGATGCATCTATCATTGACATTTTTTTGTTCTGGGATTGAAAAATGAGTTTGTCCCAATCATGAGTGATGTTACTGAGAATTTAAAATAATAAATTTTCGTGGTGGTCAAACTTATACATGACATTATATCTTTGTGTGGAGGAAGGTACGTAATCTGTTAACTTATTTATAAATGCGAAATGAGTTAAAGTGAATTTCTAAGAGCCAGTTCGATTCAAATCTGGAGATCAGATCTTCTCTGAAGGTGGACTAGACTTCTTGGCAATCCCAATCTTGTGCATGCATATGACATTTTGGCGGTTCTTGAATTCCTAATTGTTATTATGGGACTAATTGAAGGATTCAGAGTCAACATTTTTGAAGTTATTGGTAAGGACAACCTTTACCCCCTTGGCCAATACTTTTATCCTCTTGACTTGACCTTGCTGATGATCCCATCACTTTTGCTGAGTTGAAGGTGAAGAAAATCAAGAATGAAAGGCGAACCTTGTTCTAGTTCTTTATTCAGGCAATTGTCATTGAAAAATGCCCCCCGGAAAATATATTGGGGTGTTCATGAAGTTTTTCAAACAAATCATCGAAATAATTAATTAATTCTTTCTTAAAACACTATTATAAGAAATTTACACTTTCCCTACCAATTTTGAAATACAAATTGAGATTTGTAGATGAATTCACCTTTTTATACACAAAAAAAAAAAAAAAAGGTTTTCATAGGGTGATTTGCTTCAATATTTTCAATAGTGGAAAGACTTGTACCTACAAAAAATTATATTTTTTCTCGACAAAAAAACTTGACGAGCAAGATATAACTTTTTCCAAATAAAATATTTGATCTATTTGTAGGCTAATAATTAGTGGAAAATTTTTCAATTTTTATTTGCATTTTTAGTCACACCCCTACAAAATGTATATTTGAGGTGAAAAGATAATTGAAAATAAGAAGTGAAATTAGTGTGTTAGACTGCATTTATTTTTCATGGAAAATGTCAGTTTTCTATCCAAATTTATACTTTGGGGTGTTTAGTTGCTATTTTTTTTTTCATTGAAAATATTTTTCAACTTTTGAAAATTTGTCTAATTTTCCTTATTTTTTTAAAGAAAACACTTCTTTGGGAGTAGGTTATTATTTTTTCTCAAAACAAGAAAAAATTTCTTTTTTTCGAAAATATTTTTCATACCAATCAAACACAATTTGAAGAAAAGTATTTCTACTTTAATTTTATTTTATTTTCTTTCCTTTTTATTTTCTTCTATTTTCCTTTTTTTTTTTTTCTTGCCCACATTTCCTTTCTACTTCTCCCTTCCCTTTTTTAATTTCTACTTTGCACCGGCTTTCCACCACAAGATTACCGTCCGGCCACCTTCAATAAGCCATCAGCCGTCAATCCCAGTAACCTAACGACCCAATTCAGTGCCAGAGACAGTTTAGAGGTATCGTTTATTGATTTTTATTTGTTGAATTGTTATCAATTTGTAGGGAAATATTGTGAAATGCTAATTGGCCTATTTGATTGCTATAAATTAGTTTATTGGATGCTATCAATTCATTTATTGGACTTTGTTTTGTGTATTTCCCTTTTGGCTCTAGTTTCCATCGAACCTTATTCTGTCACATTTTTTTTTAAAACTTTTTTGTCTCTTTTTCTGAGTAATCAGGTGTATTTTTTTCATTTTATTTTAAACTATTTATACCATGTAATTTTTATGCAAACCACTGATTTGTGTTAATGGTTCTTGATTTCTTTGGATTTATACTTCATCTCTTAGGGCTTATGCAATCGTGCTGTGCAGTTCTATTGATATCAAAGTCATTGTTTGGGATTTTGAGTTCCATACGTTTCCTTAGACACCAATCTAATAAAGACTAGTCTACATATTAATGTTGTCATATGGTCCTGTTGGTAGTAAAAAACTATTGTACATTGATCTGTTGATTTCTAGTTGAATTTATGTGACTCTATACATCAGATTGAAGTGGCAAAATCTTATGGTCTTGCAAAGTTCACTTCATATTTTTAGATTCTAAAACAAATTGGTCTATGAATTTGTTTACATGTAAAATATTAATAAAAACCACTTTAGATCGTTTCTTGAATCTAAAATTACATTAGGTGGGGTGAAAGGCTGAATTTTTTATTTTTTATTTACCCTATAGCTGTTTATAATCTCCTAGTAAATTAGTTTTGAAATTTCTATCATGAATTCTAATTTGAATAGTTTGATTATTAGTTTTGCATTTCAAAATGTGAAAAAGTTTAAATATTATGTAAACCTAATCTTTTGGTTGTGAGAGAGATTTTATTTTGGATTGTACGAAGTCTTTGTTTGAATATATATATATATATAAGTTTGTTAGGCTTGTAAAAAAAAAAATATGTTTAAAGGTCTCGTGATAGCTAATCGCCTAGGACCTCAAAATTCTTAGTACACTTCTCCACCCCCTTCGTTTCACGAACACTTCTATAGCCTTCTTGACCCATGGGTATGAGAAGCGATGAGATTGATGGAGTCACGTGGGTCCAAGAGTATTTAATGTTGCAAGCGATGATGATGGATGGAGTTACAATGTAGCAGTGATGAGTGGGTTAGGGTTTGGTTGGGTCTGTATGTAATCTGTTTTGGATGTATAGTGTACAGTTAATTAAAAAATAATGAAAACATTAATGATTAATTAATTAAGTGTATTAATCTATTTTTTTATTATTGGTCCCTAATTTCCTCATATTTTAGTACCCAACCCCGACCTAGGTACAAAACCGTGAACCCTAGCTTGATCTCTATTAGAGCCACCGCACAAGAGGAGCCCCTATCGGCGCAAGAAGGTTCAAACTCTCTCTCTCTTCCACAAACTCATACATACGTATACATATAATTTTAGGTTTGTTTGTGTAGATTGCTTCGATTCAAATATGATGAATAGATACACTTTCACGATGAATAGATTGATAGAATTGGTTTATGGTTCGAGTTTTCTACAGCTCAGCTCTGTTAGAAACCGAATTTGTATCTTGATACATGTTCATGAATATCATGTTATTAACGACTGGAATATTTTTTTTATGAGCTGTGCTTGAGAAATTTACATTTTCTTCCGAAGCGTAAAAGATTTGCTTCAGTTTATGGTTTGAAATTTCTTGTTCATTCTATGTTTATGATATAAATTTACCAATATTTTGAGACTCCAATTAACTCTTATATTTGTTATTTGTTGTCTTATGTCAGTCTTCTACCTTTGAGTTTCATATTTAACTAATGAAGATAATTTTGTTGTAGAAACAAGATGACTATAGAAGTATATCTCTGCATAAAGCTTCTCAAGAGGTTCAGGAAGCATAGGAGGATGGAGAGGGACCGTTGTGCCTCCTTGAAGGTACTTTTCAAGAAGTGCAACATACATATGGTCTGAATTTAATAAATGAGCAAAATAAAATATTTTCAATAAATAAAAAATGATTATATAATTAGGACAAAAAAGAAAGAAATGTGATTTATACAAATGAAACAGAGATTGTAAAATGTAAATTTTAGCGTAGACCTTAAGAAATAAATATAGCTTCTTTTGCCTGCCCCTTAGACCATATTTGTTTCTAGTCCTCTGGTTGTAATCTTGGAATTTAAAAGCATTCTGTTTCAAAACTTCAGTAAAAGTGGCTTCTAGAGTCAAACTTTGCTGCATTATCTAGACAAAGTTGATAATGTGCCATTAGAGTCAGACTTTGCTGCAGAAGTCAAATCATATTTCTACTTTGTTGCATTATCAAGGAAAAGAACATTTTTCAATAAAAAGGCAATTTTGTCTTGGTAAAGGGCAAGTGATGGTACATTGAAAATTTGCTCGTACCATTGAGAGACAGAGGTTGGCAGCTGTAAGAACAGTGTACTTTTCTAAAAATTTACTTTTAATTGAGATCGAGATCAAATGGTGACACGTTTGAAAAGGACTTGTCTTATTTTTTTTTACACTTATTTTTAATCCCATTTTCTTACAAATAAAATATTTTTCAGGCGAATTTAAATTTCATTTTATTTTTTAATCATACATTCTCTCAAAATTTACTATTTAAAAACTCCCAAAATATCAAAATACACACATGGGAAATAATGAAATTTGGAATAGTATTTTTTAGTTGAACGTGTGTTTAAAAAGTAAATATTTTGGGTTTACGTGAGTGAAAATAAATTGTTGAAAATAAGTTTAAGCAAAAAAGAAATGTTCTGAAAAAAAAAAAAGACTCGACCCCTATCTATCATCGTAGAAGTTGTTTATGGGAAAGATTATAGTTCTCGAGCATCCAATCAATTAAGAGTGTGTTTGGTAGAATATACTATAGATTTACGAGAGTCAATACACAATAGCTCGATACATTTAAAACAAAATAATTTATTTCTCGAATTCATTTTCAATCATATATTTACATAATAAAATATTTTACACATATATCCTTAAAAAAATTATTATTCAAAATATCATTTTCCATGATAATGAACAACAAATAGGGCTTAATATTTATTTAAATAATGGACTTCAAATTGAGTTGTTGGGTTGAATGATAAGCTCCGTATAATTGTATAATGGATTTGAAACAAATTAAAGTTCGTTAATTTAGAATGAAATGCTTAGCCCCAGTTTGGCCATCATTTTTTTTATATATACATATTTTTAATTATACATTTAAATAATAAAATATTTTACACATAAATCTAAAACCTTTTAACCACACATTTTTTAAAAATTTATTCAAAATAAATTTTTTCCCCAAAAATTAGTGTTATCAAACATTGGCTTAAGGAGCTTATCGTGTTTTGAAGTATCTTTCTTGTACAGTAAACTTTATACTCCTCTCTCTTTCCCACATGGAAATTCAAAATGAAATAATTAGAGTTTCTAAACAAAAAGTATGTTTCAATGTCAGGACCCCCCAACTTTCCCCTTTCCACTGATACAATGTTAGTCAGTCATGTTCTCGTGCGCATGGCGCGCAGGAGAACCTTATTAGCTTTGCCTTGCCGAAAGGCAAGGCTTTTGACTACCATTTTTTTTTTTTGTCTGTTGTTAAATTTTTTTTTAATAAAATCATGTTTGGTATCGAATGAAATCTAAATTTTAATCTAAATTAAAGTTAACCATTAATTTTAATAATATATTTCATGAAATTCATAACTGTTTAACTTTTATCAAAATTTACTAAAAAATTGATTTTAATCTCCACAAAATGGGGGCAAAATCAAAATAAATTTGAATTTCGATAATATACGTAAATTTTAAAAATTCTCCGACGATCGTACGCTAATCGAATCTACAAATTACTTATGTCATTTCAAAACTTATTTCAAGAACTACATTATGGGCATATTGAATAGTCTAAATATATATCGAAAATAGTTAAAAATACGTCAAACATGAGTCTTAAAAAAGACGTCTAATAATTGGACGTAAAATTTAATAATTCTCCGACGATCGTACGCTAATCGAATCTACAAATTACTTATGTCATTTCGAAACTTATTTCAAGAACTACATTATGAGCATATCAAATAGTCCAAATAAATATCGAAAATAGTTAAAAATACGTCAAACAAAAAAGACGTCTAATAAGAACGTCTAAAAAACGCGCCATGCGCATGTCGCGCAGGAGAACCTTATTAGCTTTGCCTTGCCAAAAGGCGAGGCTTTTGACTACCTCTCTTATTTTTTATTTTATTTTTTTGTCTTTTGTTAATTTTTTTTTATTTTTATAAAATCATGTTTGGTATTGAATGAAATCTAAATTTTAATCTAAATAAAAGTTAACAATTAATTTAAATAACATAATTCATGAAATCCATAATTGGAATAATATGTTGAATTATATGCATTATGTGGGCAAAGCCGCTAAATATTATTTTGAATAATGAGTTTTTGAAGAATGTGTATTTAAAAAATGTGGAAATTTTTTAAGTTTACGTGTAGAATATTTTAGAGTGCAAATGTGTGATTGAAAATAAGTATGTACAAGGCAAATTTTGAATTCATGTGTAAAATATTTTATTGTGTGAATATGTAGAATATTTGTTCAGAAACTCCAATTATTTCATTTTTCCATGATAATGAACAACAAATAGGGCACAATATTTATTTAAATAATGGACTTCAAATTGAGTTGTCGGGTTGAATGATAAGCTCCGTAAAATTGTGTAATGGATTTGAAACAAATTAAAGTTCGTTAATTTAGAATGAAATGCTTAGCCCCAGTTTGGCCATCATTTTTTTTATATATACATATTTTTAATTATACATTTAAATAATAAAATATTTTACACATAAATCTAAAACCTTTTAACCACACATTTTTTAAAAATTTATTCAAAATAATTTTTTCCCCAAAAGTTAGTGTTACCAAACATTGGCTTAAGGAGCTCATCGTATTTTGAAGTATCTTTCTTGTATAGTAAACTTTATACTCCTCTCTCTTTCCCACATGGAAATTCAAAATGAAATAATTAGAGTTTCTGAACAAAAAGTATGTTTCAATGTCAGGACCACCCAGCTTTGCCCTTTCCACTGATACACTGTTAGTCAGTCCTGTTCTCCTGCGCAAGGCGCGCAGGAGAACCTAATTATTTGACTACCATTTTTTTTTTTGTCTATTGTTAATTTTTTTTATAAAATCATGTTTGGTATCGAATGAAATCTAAATTTTAATCTAAATCAAAGTTAACCGTTAATTTTAACAATATATATCATGAAATCCATAACTGTTTAACTTTTATCAAAATTTACTAAAAAAACTGATTTTAATCTCCACAAAATGGGGGTAAAATCGAAATAAATTTGAATTTCGATAATATACGTAAATTTCAAAAATTCTCCGACGATCGTACACTAATCGAATCTACAAATTACTTATGTCATTTCAAAACTTATTTCAAAAACTACATTATGGGCATATCGAATAGTCTAAATATATATCGAAAATAGCTAAAAATACGTCAAACATGAGTCTTAAAAAAGACGTCTAATAATTGGACGTAAAATTTAAAAATTCTCCGACGATCGTACGCTAATCGAATCTACAAATTACTTATGTCATTTCGAAACTTATTTCAAAAACTACATTATGGGCATATCAAATAGTTCAAACAGATATCGAAAATAGTTAAAGATACGTCAAACAAAAAAGACGTCTAATAAGAACGTCTAAAAAACGCGCCATGCGCATGGTGCGCAGGAGAACCTTATTAGCTTTGCCTTACCAAAAGGCAAGGCTTTTGACTACCTCTTTTATTTTTTATTTTATTTTTTTGTCTTTTGTTAAATTTTATTTTTTTATTTTTATAAAATCATGTTTGGTATCGAATGAAATCTAAATTTTAATCTAAATCAAAGTTAACAGTTAATTTTAATAACATATTTCATGAAATCCATAAATGGAATAATATGTTGAATTATATGCATTATGTGGGCAAAGCCGCTAAATATTATTTTGAATAATGAGTTTTTGAAGAATGTGTATTTAAAAAATGTGGAAATTTTTTAAGTTTACGTGTAGAATATTTTAGAGTGCAAATGTGTGATTGAAAATAAGTATGTACAAGGCAAATTTTGAATTCATGTGTAAAATATTTTATTGTGTGAATATGTAGAATATTTGTTCAGAAACTCCAATTATTTCATTTTTCCATGATAATGAACAACAAATAGGGCACAATATTTATTTAAATAATGGACTTCAAATTGAGTTGTCGGGTTGAATGATAAGCTCCGTAAAATTGTGTAATGGATTTGAAACAAATTAAAGTTAGTTAATTTAGAATGAAATGCTTAGCCCCTGATTGGCTATCGTTTTTTTTATATATACGTATTTTTAATTATACATTTAAATAATAAAATATTTTACACATAAATCTAAAACCTTTTAACCACACATTTCTTAAAAATTTATTCAAAATAATTTTTTCCCCAAAAATTAGTGTTACCAAACATTGGCTTAAGGAGCTCATCGTATTTTGAAGTATCTTTCTTGTACAATAATAAAAAGCTGAGTTCCTAGAGGTCAGTCAAAAGGTGAAAATTTTGAGGTTGTAGAATGGTCCATAAGAGAGAAAGACCACCTATCCCTACCCCCACCCTCACCCCACCCCTATTATCTTTATAGGACTCTGTGACTGCTTAACCAACTGCTATCTACAAGTTTCAATGAACTTGTAAGTGATACAACACTCTGCACCTCTATGAAATCCTACAATTTCTCTTTTACTATAATTGTATGTATCTTTCTGAGTGTATATAATATACGTATATATAAACAAATGTACAAGATATATACATGGACTAGAGGTCAAAAATAGAATCCAAACGATCAAAAATTACCTCTTTTGCGTTCATTCTCCATAAATGAGAGAGAGAGAACAAAATAAGTTGGGTTCGTTTTGATCTTTAGTCCTGTCAGACATATAAAATGTTGAAAAATAATCTAGAAAATTCAATAAATAAAGAGAATTGGTTCAAATTTGATCAAACTTGTCAAATCGATTCAAAATAGTTCTAGTTTCATTCAGTCGCCAATTTTGTTACCATTTCTAAATGGGATACCCATGCTGGGTTTTGTTTAGTCTGAAATTCATGGCATTTCACCTTGATAAAAATTTCCTTTGCGTTCGTAAAGAATTCCAAGCAAGAAAATTCCATATACATATTTTGGGCTGATGTCTTTTAGTGTATATAACCTTTTTTATTATATATATACGTATTTTCAATTATACATTTAGATTATAAAATATTTTACAAATAAATCTAAAATTTTTTAACCACACATTTCTTAAAAAATTATTCAAAATAACTTTTTCCCCAAAAATTAGTGTTACCAAACATTGACTTAAGGAGCTCACCATATCTTTAAGAAGGGCGGATCCAGGCCCGGGCTACAGCCCGTGCTCGCCCAAGCCCAGATCCAGTACTTCCTCCTTTCTTTTTGGGTCTAGCCCACTAATTAATATGGACAGCCTGTGTCCATAAAAAATATATACATATATATACATACTGAAGAGTCCAGTTTTTGGCCCAAATGTAACAGAATCAAACCCTACCAATTACAAGCTGGTTATCTCCGCTAAGGATGAGGGTGCCGCACAATTTTCAGGCGGTTATTTGGGAGAAGCCATGGGAGAAATTCAGGAAACTCACTTCCTTCGAAGAATTGAAAGGTTAATTTATTTAAAGTGATGGCTTAAGAAATTTATGTGTTAAGGAATCTAACATTATTGGCTCAAAGAAGCTGAAGTATTAGATTTATTTTAATATTTGCTGTATTCCGTAACTATCATATGTATTTTAATGTCTTAATTTTTGGTTGTGACCTGGGCCGCCTGGCCTTGCTGTTAAGAATGAGGCTAACTTACTCTTTTAGCAGGGACCTTTGTGTGCAACGCCAGAACTTATTTGCCTAAAATTGATTATCTCAGGAAACTGAGAAATGGGAAGTTCGATATGAGTGTAAGAAGAGATGCATTTGAATGGATTTCAAAGATAAAATTAATAATTTGGTCAGTTTTTTTTTTTATTTAATCAATTTGGCTTTTATTTTCTTTTATTTCTTTCACTACTAGAAAATGAGGCAACAGTAACGGAATTTTAACGACGGACGTCTTCCGTTGCAATTACCAACGGATTAAAAACAAAGTAATAACAAATTATTATTTTATTATTTTTAAAAATTATATATTTAGTTACTGTCGGAATTACCAACGGATGTTTTCCGTTGATAAAATTTCGATGCTAATCCGTTGATAAAAAATAAATACTAAATTAAATATATTTATCAACAAATTTACCAACGAATGTTTCCATTGGAAAATAAAATAAAATAATAAAATAATTACCAACATAGAAAGCTTGTTGGTGAACTTTTTAAGAAAAAGTAAAAAAAATATTAAATAGTTACCAATGGGAAAAAATCCGTCGAAATATTGGTAAAAATATTTAAACATTAATAAAAATGTGTAGAAAAATTTGAATAACCAATTTGCACAATATGCAATTTCCCTCCTAAAATTTTCACTTCCACTGGAATTTATCTATTTCCCTCTAAAACTAAAAACTTCACATTCCACCCAAATCAAATGCTGAAGCCCTAAACCCAAATGGCAGACCAAAGGCTCTCTCTCATTCTCTCTCGTCAAATGCCAGGGCTGAAGCCCCCAATCCAGAACCTAATCTTTCATCTCTCTCTCACGCTCTCTCGATCTCCCGTCACATCGCCACCGCCGATTTGTTGATTGTCCACGATGGTCACTAATCGCTTGTGGCTGTAAGTTTTTCAATCTTCTTCAATAATTTGTGTTTTTTTTCTTTTTCTTCAAGAAGGCTAGAGCTTTTGTTGCTGTAAGTTTTTCAATCTTCTTCAATAATTTGTGTATACTTTTTTTGGGCAGATATTGAGTGGATTTGTTGAAAATTGTGTTATGTAAGGTGTTTTGTTGCATCCTTTACCATCTATTTGATCTGAACTGTGTGAAATTTGATATGTGATTTAGATTAGCATTTGGAATTTAGGTTTGGTGAGGCTGTGGTTGGGTTGCCTGGTAGATGTGATATTGGGGCTCGCCTAGTTGATATTTTTCTCCGTGGGCTTCAAGCTCTTGGTGCTGTAGTTGAAGTGAGGTTAGTGATACTCATTTTATATGTAAAACATTCAACAGACACGAACTTCTATATTGGATGCTCCAGAACTAAATGGTTTGATTGAAGCTAAGGGGAGGTGTGATTTAATTGATTTTTCTTTTGTTGTTGGTTAAGAGTGGATGAAGCTGCAAGTGGAGGAGATTGAGCTTGAGGAGAAGAAGTATGACGTGATGCGAGCTCAAACCAAGTTGGTTTTGAATGTTCTGAGGGCGACAAATCGCTGAGGTTGTTGACAGGTGCATGGGGTAAGTTCTTGTTAATTGTTTGCTAGCTGGACAACTTGCCTGATCCCTATTTCTGCTTCAACTCTGTGTTTGAATAAAAATTCGGCCAGGTCTGTGTTTGCTTCAGTTGTGTTGTTCATCTTTTTGGCAATTTTTCTGTTTAAAATTTTAGAAGATAATGCTTTAAATTTTGCTTTGGATACTTTTCTATTCTCTTGCCTAACATATTTGCAATTAAAGGCGTGGTACTGCAATTGAGGTCCTCATTTCAGAGAAGCAGCTGTTGTTGTCATTGCTAGAGCTAAACTGAAAGATCTGCAGGTTTGTGCAAATGAATGCATTCTAGGTTATGTCAATTATGTTAATTTTGTTGATTTATATTATTGTGGTTTATGGTTTTCACATTCTGATGACTACTGTTAATATTTTTGCGTGCTTTAGTATAAATTCTATTACTTCCTCCATATTCTTTGCCTCACAGATATTCACATGGTTCTCAAAAGTTGCAATTACTAACAAATAATAATACGCCTCATGTTTTCCTAAAAAGTTCTTTTACCTTGTCATGTTCTGTAATTTTAATTCACTTAAAGTTTTATCTCCTGGGTCACTTGTGACATTGATGTATATACTTAATTAATCCAAGAGTGGGCTGGTCATAGACGATTTATTAGAATTGTGCTCAACACCAAAGCTGTTGTTTGACAACTTGGCAATCTAGTATACCAGTTTCTTTTTCTCCTCCTTTGCTCTATGACTTGTAGCATGTCAATTTACTTAATAACTTCAAAGGTAATGGTGTGTTTGAAAACTTTGAACTTTAAAATTTAAAATGGGTTTAAGCAATCGTCCATGGTCAAGGTAAATATTTGTAAATCAAATAGCACCAACTTTTCAAGCAGTTCCTTTTAAATAAAATGAGGTGGACTAACAATAATGTGCCTCTAGATTTAAATGAGAATGCCGTAGACATAAAACTCATCAAGGTCTACCATGGTGTTATCATCTTAGAGGGTGTGTGGTAGAGATTAAAATCAGATTAAAATTGAAAATATAGCCGTTATAGTTGACTTTTATTAGACGGGTGGGACCCAATAACGGCCATATTTTCAATTTTAATTGGATTTTAAGCCGTACCAAACAGGCTTTTAGTCATAAATCATATAATTTTGTGGTGCTGAGTACCACTTTCTGTTTTTTAATAATCTGTTTGAAATTGTATCATTGGAGTAAATGATATAAAAAAGTATAACGACTTGGCAGATAAAGATTTAGTAGAAGGTCATTGTTCCTATTTAAAGGGGTTAGATGGCAGTATATGTGTTAAGTTGCATGTATGGAAAAGTCTTGAAATAAATTAACAATAATAGTAGTATGTGTTAAGTTGCATGTATTTGCATAACAGCTGATGATGTTATATCTGTTTCAATTCCAGCATGGAACCACAATAAGGTGATGGTGTAACCTGGTGAAGAAAATAATGGAGGACTTCAAGAATCAAGTGTTTACATAAATGGTATGACCTAGTGACTTCAAGAAGAGGAGGTGTCTTCAATAGTTGGACAAATTATTCTTGTGATTTAGTTTCATTTTATGTTGTTTTGAGATTTAAAAAGTATGTAATTAAAGAGAGATATTTGCAATTTTATGTAAATTGTTAGCTAGTCTTTACATTAAAAATTGAATGTCAGCATTATATATATATATATATATATATATATATATATATATATATATATATATATATATATTCATTTTTTTTAAAATTTTAAATGGCATTAGCGACGGAAATTTTGTAGGAAGTCTGTTGCTGATTAGTGACGGATTCAATCCGTTGGTATTTTCGCGATAGATTGAATTCGTCGGTGTTTAGCGACGGATTGAATTCGTTGGTGATTACCAACGAAAATGGTGTCGCTAATTAGTGACATTTTTTTATTCGTAGGTAAAATTAGCGGCGGACAATTTGCCGACGGATTTACCGACGGCATTTTTTTGTCCCTAAAACCGGTTTGCGACGGAAATCAAGGCTTCAGAGACGGAAAATTCCGTCTCTGAAGCCGTGTTTTTTTGGATCATATTGGTTTTTCCATTTTCTTGAAACGGGTTTTGCATTTTGTTCCATTTCTTGAATTGGTTTTGCAATTTCTTCCATTTTGTAATTGTGTTAATTTTTCTTTCATTTATGCCATTTTGTGAATTTTTGATTTTTTCAATTGGGTCCTTGTGATTTTCAATATAAGGGGTTTTCCCTCATTGATGAGTATTTCATCAGAAAATGGATTGGATATTGGATTTGCTGTAGTTATGTAATAGAACATTTAAACTAAAATGACATAACATTTAATGGTCTTTGCTTAATGACTTCTATTTTATTTTTATTTACAGGCTCATGCTGAGTACAATTTTGGAGCAATTTGCTTCTGCTTGGCTATGAATTACTTGGACAGATTTTATCTGTTTATGACTTGCCAGTGAGTTCTTTACAAAGTAAAATTTGATTTTTACTTTTGATTAGCAGCTTGTTTGACACTTTAAAAAAAATTGATTTTTCTGCTCTTTAATTTTTACAGACAGGTAAAACATGGGCAATTCAATTGGTTGTTGTGGCTTTTTTATCACTAGCAGCCAAAATGGAGGAGATTGAAGTCCCTTCCACAGTGGACTTATAGGTGAAATTAACGTGAGATTATATTGGGCTTTCGATATTTTCCCAGAGTAGTTTTGTTTGCCTTGTCGGCATAATGATCGTTGTTATTGCCTTGCTGGCATCATGAATTATTTTTTGTTACCTTGCCGGCTTTAATTATATCGACTTTTAAATTTTAGCCCGTGCGCGAAAAATTCCTGGATCCGCCCGTCTTCAAGTATCTTTCTTGTAAAGTAAACTTTATACTCTCTCTTTCCCACATGGAAATTCAAAATGAAATAATTGGAGTTTCTGAACAAAAAGTATGTTTCAATGTCAGGACCTTCACTCTTTCCAATCACCCCAACTTCCCCATATCCCCCCAACTTTCCCCTTTCCACTAATACACTGCACTAATACACGAGAGTCACGGATAGTCTATCAGTGTTCCCCTCTACGCAAGCCACTCACCGAGAGCAACCAAGCGACTACCAAAAAATGAAGCTGTTAAAAGTAATGTCCACCATATTTTTCTCTTTAGACTCCACCGGAACTTTGACAACTAAGCTTAGCATCCAAAGTTTCGTAGCAAGCTCTACCCACTACTTTCAAAAGGGGTCTATGTTGAGGCGGAATCCGGGAGTTTATTTGTCCAGACGCACTGTAGCCCACAACATTTCGTGCTCGGGAAATGGGGGAGGTGAGAACAAGGAGGATCAAACTTTCAAGGCTGCCATTTCTGTGAGGACATTTTTTTCTCCACTAGGTTCGATTTCTTGTATTTTTGTATTTTACTGCGTATCGTTATCATGGCGGATTTACATTCATGATTCATGTGGGTACAAATTAGTTGGAGTGTAAATTGTAGGTTCTTCTTTAGGATTCTGTGTTTTTTTTATATGAGCCCTCCATAGTGAGTTTTTAAGTCTCAATGTTTTCTCACTAGTATCTGAAAAACCACGTTAAAAGCTTATTGTGTTTCAATTCAATAAGTTTTTGTTCAGAAAATACAAGTTTTCATTAGTAGGCAATAAAAATTTCAATCGAACTTAATTCCGTCTTGAAACATATTGATAAAACGATTGTTCAAGAGAGAATATATAATTTAGTTTTTGACCACACGATGAAGAATGTATGGCTCCGCCACTGATTGTTATTATTATCGTGATGCTTTTATTGTAGTGTTAATTTGAGGACTTTGGTGGAGCAGCATAAACAGAACTTTATTATTCCTTCTTCTCCAATGACAAATTATGTGGTTTTGGGATTTGGAAATTTGAACCTCGAGAATGTAAGTTTTATTTTTCTTTCTATTTACGCTTATAATATTTTTGGCAAACATTTTTTATTTTTTATTAATTTACATGTCATCGATGTATAATTTGTTTTATTTGACAATGTATGAAGATGACATTATGTATTTGATTTAGATACAAACAATTTAAAGAGCATACTTGTGATTTTGTTAACTGTCTGGATGTTCTCCTCTAGATTAGTGATTATTCATTTGTAAATGTTAGTGATATTACATGTAGTATTTCTTTAGATAAAACATGATTGACAGTATTTGACACTATATATAAATATCCTTTTAAATGTGTAATATCGTTTCAGGGCTTGGGTGCTAATTTAAGTGGGAGTGATTGCTGTTACATGGTAGTTTCTCAATATGGATTGACCGTCTTGTTCAACATCCTAGATCATGAGGTTGATGGATATCTAAAAATTGTTGAAAGACACGCTTCAGGGTTAGTCATTGAGTTGAGAAAGGAGGTAAAGTCCCATTTGAACAAATCTATATCATCTCTCACTTATATTTAGTCGATGCTTCGAAACCCAAAATGAAATTGGTAGGACACTTTCTATATGATATACTTCCTTTATTTTTTTTGGTAATTGCCGTTTGAAAGTAGGGGAACAAAAATCATCTTTTTCTTGCTAAGATTTATTTTATTAGATTGTGGTATCATAAAAGTTCTTTCAAGCTTTGCTTCTTCTTCTTCTTTTTTTTTTTTTTTTATATCATCATCAATAGGATAAAAATCGGATAGTGGTTATACACATGGAATTTATCTTTTATTTATATCAAACAAAGGATATGAGATTTATGTTCTGAAAAATTAAATTTGTGGTTGATAAGGTTTAAGCCAAATTATCCCATTTGAAATAATGTAGGATGAGATAAAATACTATGTTGATCAAATCAAAACTTATAAAAACCAAAATGAAACTCAATTTTTACACATGCAAAGAAGGAAATAAAGTTCCAGTTCAACTAATAAACGAGGGAATTTCAATACGAAGATGTAAGGAATTTTGTTCAATAGGATTCAATTTCCTTTATGCGAGGAAAAAGTAGCTTAGTTCCAAATTAGTGGTATAATTGGTAACAAAGAAAAACCTAATGGATTTATTTATTTTTGATATATCCAACCTATAAATTGCAGACTGGAAATCCATTAGGTTTTTCTTTATTACCAATTATACCACTAATATGCAAAAGCATCAGCAACTTACTCGAAGCAGGTTCTATATAGAAGTGATTGACTACGCGTAGAAGATATCATAGACATTTGAGACGAGTTCAGAAACTAGTACGATGATTAGAATACATTCCATAATCCTTGTCTTCATGTGAAGAATCTCTTGAAGAAAACGAATATTGAGCCGCAATGGAAAACAAAAACATCAACTATAACAATCATTTACATCAAAAGAAAATCATATCAAGTATATAAAGTCACCGAGAACGTAGTACTTCGACAAATTTAAACTTAAAATTAAGACTAGCAAATCGTTGAGTCAAATCAAATTCATCTCGGAAATGCTCCCAAATCTTAGCATATTCAGCATCCATCCAAGCTACATTTGATCTGAATAAATTAGGAAATGTAATATTAGCAGCAAGACCTATAGAATGTAAAAGCAACGACTAAAAAAGTATACATGGCATACAATGGCACTTTGGAGCGAATACTATTCTCAATACAAATGCATGATCATTTTATAAAAATAGATACAAATATCTTATCACTTCAATTACATAACATTGAGCATTCCTAATGGTTAACGAATTTAACCTGGTAAGAACCCCACGTTGTTATTCCATCTCATCAACAAATCCTTGTATCCAATGAAAAGAGCAATGAAAAGTCCAACACACATTTTCAAGTTTCCTTTTAAAAATAGGAAATATTTATCTGATATTCCCCCTTGATGGAAGTTGTATCGAGAAAAGGTTTCCCCCTCATTTTCAGTGAAAACATGGACATCTTGTATCCCTTCCATGGTCGCAGTTTGATGTCTGTCCAACTCTCGCAACCAGTTTTTTTCTCCTCTAGTACACATCCTTATATTTTTTTTACGTGTCATGGACTCCATTTTCCAATTGTCATGTAAATATAATCCCAAAATAAATCTTTCAGAGTCTTGTATTACTGACACTTAAAAGAGCCTTGCTTGGTTAAAATATAGGATCTTTCATGCATGCGAGGTGGGTTAGCAAACACAATGATGTTATTTGATCTTATATTTACTCATTAGCAAGATTTACGTGACTGTGATCAGTTCTACACCATCAATTTGAATGTGGCGGTCTAGAAATTTTATAAAAAAATACAACGTTGATTGTAGAGTTTAGTTAGTGACTGTCACAGTGTTAGAGCTGGTTATTACAGACTTTCACAAATAAGTAAAGATCTGTTTAAAGCACTTCCGTGAAAGTATTACCTTTTAAAAAAACCCAACTTAAGAATAATATCAGTAAGATGAAAATTTGCCCTTTCGACTAATTGATAGGCCTTTTTTCACTTCGCTTTCAAAGTTCCGGTTCCCTCTATTTCACGATTGACATCATAAAATTCTGTAATGATTTCATCAACCCGACAGAGAACTTATACATTTGAATGAGATATAACCAATAAAGTTGAATTGTCATATAGGAAAAACATGGAAGTTGATCATGTTTTCTGTATGACAATGCAACTTTATTGGCTATATCTCATTCCGATGTATATATGTGCTCTATCAGGTTGATGAAATCATTAAAGAATTTTATGAAGTCAACCGTGAGATAGAGGGAACCGGAACTTTGAAAGCGAAGCGAAAAAATGCCTATCAATTAGTCGGAAGGGCAAATTCTCATCTTACTAATATTATTTTTAAGTTGGGTCTTTTTGAAAGGTAATACTTTCACGAAAGTGCTTTAAACATATCTTTATTTATTTGTGAGTGTCTGTAATAACCAGTACTAGCACTGTGGATGTCACTAACTAAACTCTACAATCAACGTTGTATTTTTTTATAAAACTTTTAGAGTGCCACATTCAAATTGATGGTGTAGAACTGATCACAATTACGTAAATCTTGCTAATGAGTAAATATAAGATCAAATAACATCATTGTGTTTGCTAACCCACCTCGCATGCATGGAAGATCAAAATATGATAACCAAACAAGGCTCTTTTAAGTGTCAGTAATACAAGACTTTAAAATGTTTATTTTGGGATTACATTTACATGACGATTGGGAGATGGAGTCCATGACAAAAATAAGGATATAATGGAGGAGAAAAAGACTGGTTGCGAGAGTTGGACATACATCAAACTGCGACCATGGAAGGGATATAAGATGCCCGTGTTTTCACTAAAATTGAGGGGGAAAAAGCTATTGAACAGGTAGTCAACCAAAACTTAGGCTTTGGTTTTGGTCAAAATTCCTTGCTTTGTGACCCAGTCAGTAATATTTATGTTTTTATTTGGGTGTAATATACATTTTCTTTGTACAACTTCCATTAAGGGGAATATTAGATGAAGGAAACATATATAGATTTACAGTCATTCCTTTGGTAAACTGAATATTTCATATTTCAAAAGGAAACTTGAAAATGTGTTTTGGACTTTTCATTGGATACAAGGATTTGTTGTTGAGTTCTATCACTAGTTAGAAGATAGAATAACATGGGGTTCTTACCAGATTAACCATTAGGAATGCTCAATGTTATGTAATTGAAGTGATAAGATATTTGTGTCTATTTTTATAAAATTATCATGCATTTGTATTGAGGATAATATTCGCTCCAAAGTACCATCGTATGTCATGTATACTTTTTTAGTCGTTGCTTTTACATTCTATAGGTTTTGCTGCTAATATTACATTTCCTAATTTATTCAGATCGGATGTAGCTTGGAGGGATGCTGGATATGATAAGATTTGGGAGCATTTTCGAGATGAATTTGATTTGACTCAACGATTTGCTAGTTTTGATTTTAAGTTTAAGTTTGTCGAAGTACTACATTCTCGGAAACTTCATATACTTGATATGATTTCCTTTCGATGTAAATGATTGTTATAGTTAATGTTTTTGTTTTCCATTGCAGCTCAATATTCGTTTTCTTCAAGAGATTCTTCACATGAAGACAATGATTATGAAATGTATTCTAATCATCGTACTAGTTTCTGAACTCGTCTCAAATGTCTATGATATCTTCTACGCATAGTCAATCACTTCTTTATAGAACCTGTTTCGAGTAAGTTGCCGATGCTTTTGCTTATATATTTTTTGAAATATTCAACCTGTAAATTGCAGAAATTCATTAGGTTTTTTTGTTACCAATCATACCATATTAGTATTTGGAACTAAGCTACTTTTTCCTCGTATGAAGGAAATTGAATCCTATTGAACAAAGTTCATTATATCTTCGTATTGAGGTTCCCTCATTTATTAGTTGAACTGCAACTTTATTTCTTTCTCTGCAGGTGTAAAAATTGAGTTTCATTTTGGTTTTTATAATTTTTGATTTGATCAACAAAGTATTTTGTCATATCCTACAGTACTGTAAATGAGATAATTTGGCTTAAAACTTATCAATCACAAATTTAATTTCTTCAGAATTTAAATTTCATATCCTTTGTCTGATATATAAATAATAAGATAAATTCCAATCCGATTTTTATCCTATTTATGATTATCAAAAAAATAGCTTGAAAGTTTTATGATATCACAATTTAATAAAGTAAATCTTAGCAAGAAAAAGATGAATTTTTTTCCCTACTTTGGTTTACCCAAAAAAAAAAACTACTTGGCATAACATTTAGGATTCATTTGACATAGATTTTTCTAAAATTATTATCAATCACGCATTTTAAAATTTATTATGAGGAAATAGTTGATTGGAAAGCTGAAAATGTGGATCTATAATAATGTAGTTTTATGATATCTAAATCATGGAGTTTCCTACGTCAAGGTTCTGCAGATCCAGTGCCAAGATTAGCAAATGTGTGAATATTTTGCATTCAAATTCTTTCTCAAACTATATTTAGTATATATAATGAGGATGGACAAATCTTTGAATTGACATTTTGCTTATTTTCGTGGTTAGATCAATCCTGATTAGCCTAGCAAAACCAAAGGAACTAGAATGAAGATTGTCGTTCATATGCGTTGGGATTCTTCGCGAGTCTCTCCTTTTGCATGGAAGTACGAGTCAATTGAATTTACTCTAAAGGAAGAAGAAAATTGTCATGTATGAGGGAACCTCACTATTTTTCGTTCTCACGACAGTCAAATGTTGATTTGTATCAACTCCTTGATGATTCTAACCACCCATATACTAGATTACTTATAATGTTACTTTAGGTTTAAGATTATAAAGGTTGTTCTTGTTTATATGTTTTTGAATATCACACTCGATTGATCTCTCATTTCCTCGTCATCAAACTTTTAGATGCTAAACTATACGACTCAATGCATTTTTGATGTGCAATACTCAGCATAACTAAAAATACAATGCTTAAATGTTAAATTTATTTTTAAATTATTTTTTTGATTTAAAGTGTTCTACCAATTTCCTTTTGGGTTTCGAAACATCGACTAAATATAAGTGAGAGATGATATAGACTTGTTCAAATGTGAGGAGCATCAACTTTACCTCCTTAATACAACCAAAAACTAAGCCTTTTCTACCTATATAAAAAGAGCCAGTTTGGATGTATACTGTAGCTAAGCCGTTTGGCCATCTAAGCTGAGCCATTTCGATTCAGCCGGCTAGCCAAGCCGTATAAGCCGAGTGAGAGAAGATTTTTTTATCAATTTGCTTTTTCTGCCTTTTGCTTTCCCCTCTCTACACGCTTTCAATCTTTCATCTGACACGCAACTTTCCACAAACTCTTTCTTCTGTGATTTTTTTTTATGAACAATCCATTTTTTGTTCCGGTGCATAAATCAGTTTTTGCTAGACTACCGGTGATGATTGTCTCTCCGTTTTCGCACGGAGGCACGAAAGATGTCTCCGTGCTAGACGACGATCGTGTCTCCGTCTCGACAGGTTTTATTAAACTTCAAATTCAATTATTTTGTCGTAGAATTTGAATACACGTATACGTAAATTCATATAGATCTCAAATTTTATCTCTGTTGCAGCAAGGAGAAATGTATGTTTCGAACAACAACTGCTATTCTGGGCTGCATTTTTTTGGATGTTGGGTGTGAGGTTTTGCCCATTTTTGTTTTTGCATATTTCCGTTCGTTTTATTCTTCCCGTGTTTCATTTTTCTTCTTTTGTTTCAGTGCCTTAGTTCTTGGTGAAACCTTAACTTTTTTTTTTTTCAATTTTTTATTATAGTTTGCTTTCAATTTTGTTGGGGCGCGATTCTAAAAGTTTTAGTTATTTCTTATGTTGGAGTTGTTTTTTTCCTTTTGCGAGGGTATGAATTTCAAGTTATTCTGGGTGTTCTATTCTGAAATTGAAGTTGTAGTAGCTGCTAACTGTTCTTTAGGACAGCTTGAAATTCATATGGGTAATGTAGTTTTTTTCTATAACTTTTCATTTAAAGGTTTAACCTATTATGTCCTCCTAACTTGAATATGAATTTTCCTTCTACGGAAATTTTACTGATGCAGAGTAAATGTTGGCTGCAACACTGAAGAAGAGTGATATTCTGCACGAAAATAATATAGGTCTATGAAACATCATGGTAATTGATGTCTTTATTGATATGATGTAGGTGCTCAACACCCCAAGGTTGGTGTTATTTTGGCATGCATAGCTCTTATATTACCGAGATAAAGCAGCAAAGGAGCATTTGAGTTCGCTTTTCTTTTAATTCAAGAGGTTAGAAAGTTCATGTCAAGCTACTAAAGTATGTTCAAATATTTTGATTCCTTACATTCCTTGATTTATAGTTATTCCAGTGACTTTATCAGTAGTAATTAGTTCCAAAAGATGGGTTTATTCTATTGATGATATAAGGATATCCAATGCGATTTTAGAAGTACTTTGGCTATGGAAAATGGTATACTGCTCAGATGAGACTTCATTCTTCGAAGGCTATAGCTTGTTGACAATTGTTTCGTTGGTTGTTTTGATGTAGTAATTTACTAGGTATTTTGATGATTTTTATTGTTTTAAACTATTTTAGTGTTTGTTGAAGTGGTCATCTCTTAATGCTTCTTAATTTTTCTACATTTATAAGATTTATGCCCATCATTTAGAATCTAAATTAAGTGTGTTTTCGCATCAGTAATTGATGGAAGGATTTGATTTTTTTGGGTTTTATTGATTGTACTTTTCTGTTACAAATTTATGTTGCTGGAGCAACGTGCAGGTGCTGAAACCTAAAGTAGATATAAAATCATATTTTTTAGTTAAACTTTAAAGAATAGTTTACTGAATTTTAAAAGCGTGAAATATCTTTCTCACTCCTTGAGCATTCTGAGGCTAAGATGTTTAGCCTTATATCAGGATGTTAGCATTATTTAAGATCTTTTCCGTTAATAGAATGTCCATGAATTCTGAATTTCTTGTCTGCTGGTTAGTCTTCCTTCATTTTCAGTTTATTATATGAGATCAGAACATTGAATAACTTCCAGATGAATGTGACATGTCTCTGTTTATGTCTAAATAGTTCAGGTTGACATTTTGTCGTTTTGTTTTTGTCATTGCACTGGTTTTCAAAGAAAAATATGTCGATTTTAAGTGAGAGCAGAACTATGAAATTGATGGTTTATATATCTTTTTTCTTTAAAGTTCTTGGTCATCGCTTTGGCTTTACTGGGAGATGACCGTTATTTAACTGTGACATATCATTAATCATTTGAGTACTTTTTACAGAGGCCTCTGTTCATCTCTTTAATGTACTATGGCCATGTTTTGAGCTTTTGATGTGCATTCCTATGAAGTTCATTATGTCTTCAGTGAGGCTAAACAACAAGGTCTGCTCAACATGAATTAGGTGTCAATGAAACTTTTCACAGGAATCCTTCAAAGACTTTCCAACATTTTACTAATATTATTGTTTAATCAAAATGTATTATTTGATCATTGTATTTGATAATTCAAGTACATAATTATTGTACTCTCTTTCATATATATAGATCTAACATAACTAACAAGAAATTCTC